>RJWH01003457.1:0-82500 GCA_004363575.1 Solenodon paradoxus
TTCTGCCTTCTGCCTTCTTCTGCCTTCTGCCTTCTGCCTTCTTCTTCCTCTTTCTTCTTCTTCTTTTTTTTTTAAGAGGAACAAAGGCAGGCAGGAAGGAACAGAGAGGAAGAAAAAGTATTTTTTTTATTCAGTTGTTCTCCCTACCACAAGCCCAGATCTTTGGGCTGTTTGTGGACTGCACCCCAGGCATGGACTTACTACCTGAATCCCAAGGCGCACCTCAATTTGTTCTTAATTAACTTTGTTAGTGGCGTTTTGCAGTTCAGATGTGTCACATTTTTATTTGGTTACCTGTTAGTCTATAGTTTTTTGTTTTTTTTTTAAATTTTGCTGTCATGTCTAGAAAAATTCTAAAAATAATCACCCATGCATTCTTTGAGCACTTTTATGGTTTTATATTTACATTTGACTCTTTAATCTGGGTGAAATTAACTTTCGTATAGATGGTGAATCACAATTTAATCTTAATTTTTCTCATAAATCTGTTATCCTGACATCATTAAGCAATATGGTCTCTGCTAAGATATGATTTTTGACTTGGGAGAGAAGGGTTTGACAGGTTGCATAGAGTTACTCTATCATGTATTCATGTTTAGCAAACCCTTTATCTTGCTGGTTGATAGCTTGGTGACTATGATTTCTGAATATACTAAGTTGTAAATATCTATTTCATTCCTGAAAAAGGAAAGTGGTTTTGTCGTTTTTCAGTGATTGTGAATTGTCTCTTTTGGATGACACGTCGCCTGTTTTTAACCACAGCCTTATTCTGCCACCAAATATACTTTTCTGCTACTTCATTTTTTCAACTAATAATTGCTCTGAGGTTATACACTGAAACTTGGTTCAGCAAAACAAAAACTGACTTCGAGGTGTACTTGCTGTCTATTTAATTGTACTACAGATTTCAAAGCCTTGTAATAACATTTATATTTTCCACTGTTATAGTCTTTGTCTTCTAATCCTTCTCTGATATGTGGCTAGTTTAGAGGTGTATTTATTTAAATAGTGTTTAATTTTCTGAATTTTGTTCTTTCAGGCAAGAAATGGGTTTCTGATGTTACTAATAATGTTTGCCAAGACTTACAGTTGATGAAGTCTTCAAAACTGGAAGAAAATATCCAGCATGATGCTACCTTAGAAATTTGTGTCAAGGCTGATTAATCTAAATTTCTTAAATGTTTTCTTTGGTTTTCTTAGAGAGGGAAATATGAGGTTCCAAAGTGGCTCTCTCCCAGTAGCACTCTGCTTCTTCAACAAATGCTACAGGTAAATTATGTTACTTCATTTTTTAACATTTATTTATTTTATTTTGTCGTACATCTTGGTGGTTTCACCCCAGCCCTGGGTCCCAGAGCCAGGTCTTTTGGATGCATGTTGACTACATCCGGTGGCTTTATCTGCTAGGCCACCAGAGTGCAGCTCTTACTACTTTTAAATACCAGAAATTCATTGTAACTTTAAGATGTCTGTGGTGCTACTATGTTTGGGGGACACCACTATTTACCTACTAGCTTAAAAATTCCGTTTATATCTACTTTGCAGATATTCTCTGCTAGATGCTCTCTTAATTATGTTGCAAATGCTTTTTTTTTGACTTCTGCTAATGTCTTTGCTGGTGGGGTTTTTGTTTTCTGTCTTGAGCATTGTCTATTTTCTCTAACAGCTCTTGTTCCCTGGTCTTCTGTTTTCTTTCTCCCACTCTTGTATTTCAGGTGTGTAAGAGATACTGAATACATGCTTGTGTGAGCTGATATACAGCTGAGTGAACACCAAGATCTAGTGCACTGATTCTCAAACAAGCATATATCAGAATTTCCAGATGGGCTGGTTAAAATACAGATTGCTGGATGCCACTCCAAGAGTGTCTGATTAATAGATCTGGGGCAAGACTAAGAATTTGCATCCCTAATAAGCTCCCCAATGATACTGATGCTGCTGGCCTTGGGACCATATTTTGGGACCCGCTGTCTGTGGGTGGAAGATCGGAGTGCTAAAGTCTAGGGACCCACCCTGCCATCCAGTAGGCACCACCTCACCTGCTTCTCATCTGTCCAGAGTGGGCTCTCGGTCTGCCCTCAGTGCTTATGGAATTCTGAGCATAGAGTGAGCTTACTAGGAAACACTTGGGAAATACGGGTACCGTATTAGTGCAATTTATTTCGCTATTGTATGTTCAAAATATTTTCCAGTTTTTCCATCTATTTAACCATCGCCACTTTTTATTTAAAATGTACCTCAGGCTCACCCACCGTGATTAAGTAGGGCCGGACCACCACATCTCCATAATGAGATTGAAAACACCTCATCCTTTCTTCTAAATTCCAAAAAACTTAATCTTTGTTGATTAATTTTTCTCTCCTCACATTTGAAAATGACAAATGGAAAAGAAAGGTGTGCTTTTCAGCTTGTTCTATGCGATTGTAAGCTCACCAGAGGTAGAGATTGCATATTCAGTATGAATGCCCTGCATTGTGGCTGCTTGAATATTAAATTGGTGACTATTTCCTGTGAATAGGTTTTCCAGAAAAAGACTATTACATCATACAATAGATTGACTGAACTTCATGAATAATGTCCATACCAATGAAGTTCATGTTTGTTAAACATTTATCTTCTAAGCCTGTGTTGGTTGCTATAGTTTTCTTGCTTCTTTGCCTTTTTTAAAGAATTTATTCCAAGGCCATTTTAAGGTCTTTGACAGCATTTTTGTGATAATAAAGTTTACATCAGTTCTGATGAATTTTGAGTTTTCAGGAGGGAAGAAGGTCTCTGCTCTCTGTTTGAAATGTTAATCTCTAACCTCTACTCAATGGCCACTAGGTGGACCCAAAGAAACGAATTTCTGTGAAAAATCTGTTGAGCCATCCCTGGATCATGCAAGATTACAACTGTCCTGTGGAGTGGCAAAGCAAGAATCCTGTAAGTAAAATGCAATCCAGTATTAAAGAAAAAAACAAAACAAAACTGCATATGATCTTTGTGTGGATCCAGGACCTACAATGTGGTTTAAATGTAAAGAAAAATGTATTTTGTAATCTTAGTCCTCAGATATTTGAGAGACATGTCACCTACTTATATATTTGCCTGTTAATCTCTCAGACAGTGGTTCTTAACCTGACTGTGCATGAGAATCACCAGGACCTTAAAACAAATAAGCAAACAAACTTCTAAAACCTGCACCCTAGGCCAGGATAGTTAATGGATACATATATATTTTAAGCTCCCAAGTGTTTCTCATGTGTAGTCAGAACAGTGCTCTGGGAATCATGGACAAGTTAATTTTGCCAAACCCCCTGTTTATTCATCTCTAAAAAGTAGGTTAAACCATTCCTGTTTGCCAGAGTAGTTCTGATGTTATAGTGGTTCCTAAACTTGTATGTATGAAGACCTCCTTACACGCAATAGCAAAATGATTGTACTTTGTCACAAATATTTTTATGAAAAATAACTATAAATAATTATAAAATGAACTTAAGAAGCTCATTGTTTTACATTTTTGCAAATTTCTTTTTTAAAGGAAAGGTGCAGATAGGAATGAAGTTGAGTAGGCAGGTGAGGTGGAAGAGGGAGGTGGAAGAAGCACTATTATTTTTTATTTAGTTGTTCACTTTGGTTGTTCCCCCTGATCCTGGGTCTTCCACCAGAGACCTTGGGATGTATGTGGAATTGCTCCCAGGGTGTCCTAGACCACTAGGCCTCCAGGGTGCTCCCTCAAGTTTCTTGGTAGTTTAGCTTGGTAGAGGACACTTGGCTCTTACCTCCTTCTGATTTCAGTCTGTTTTGATCGAAACATCTGAAAAGGCAACCTCATGCAGATATGTAACAGGAAAATGGATAAGTATTTGAAGAGCTTTGTCAGATGATTTGGACATTCTCTGATATTCTATTAAAATGTGACAAATTGTAGTTGTTTTAAAAGGTTAGCTGCATGTGCGTTTCCTCTTGACAGCCATCGTGCTTTGGTGTGTGGAAGTGCATTAGCCATTCTTCCCATGTCGTCACATAGACTATTAAAGCATTTGAACTCAGTGACTAAGATTTAATAAACTTAATGCATTTTAATGCTTCATCAACGATATTCTTAATTAAAATGGATTTTTAAAAAATTTGAACTGTGAGTACATGACAAAGAATACAGTGTCAGTACAGTCTGGTGCCGCTGTGTGAATTTGTACTAAGATGTCAGCAGTTTTGCTCCTCTTTGCTTTTGCTTCATTAGTACAAATGTTAACACTATGAAAAGTTATGAAAACTATTATTATAAAAGTAGTTTTGACCTTGAAGATCCTCCAGGGATATGAGCTCTGTGGCTTACATCTTGAAAGCTGCTCATATATATATATGTCTGTGTATATGTGTGTGTGTGTGTGTGTGTATGTATATATATGTGTGTATATATATATGAAAGAAATTTAAATAGCAAAGTTCTATGCAACTATATACAATTACTTTAATAAGTATTCCTACATTAATATTTTTAAAATGTTGTTCTTTTGACAAATAGTAACTTAAGCATAGTAAAAAGGTGACTATTACTAAGGAGTGTGTGTGTATGTGTATGTGTGTACATATATATGTATACTTTGTATAATATTAATTAACTATTGCTATGTAAAAAATTTCCTCCAAATTTAGCAACAAATACAATAGTAATTTGCCATTCTGTGAAACAGAAATTTGGGCTGTGTCAGTTACCAGTTCTTATGTGAGTCTTTCCAGGCGTCTCTCTTATGACTACATTTATCTGGTAACTTGACTGTGCCTGGCAGGTCTAAGCCTCACTCAGAAGACTAGCTGTGTTGTCAGGCCACATTGTGTCCAGTAGGCTAGCCTGGGCTTCTTCATATGATGACTGGATTCCAGAAGAATCTAAAAAAGTGGGCAAGCCCTAACATTCAAGCATTTTCAAACCTTGCTTACATCATGCTTTCTAATGTCCCGTTAGATAAAGTAAGCCAAAGGCAAAACCCAGAGCCACTGTGGAAGGTGTGCCTTTGGGGTCGGTGCAGTTCTTTCCCCCTATGTGTAGATAAGGAAATGGAGATATGAAAAATTAGTATTTAAAAATAAATTTAGCAAGAAGAATGGCATTGCTTTGTAATTTCTTAAAAGTTTGTGTTAATAGAAGACACATAGATCTCATCTGCTCCTGCATTCAGTCTGTTTTGATATGTTTTGACTGAGCCTATGAAGAAAATATAGCTTCACATATATAGTTTAAAAAAGTACTTTAATACTTTAGAGGAGAAATATTTGAATAGCCTTTTAAGATAATTGGGGATATTCTCTGATAACCCATGAAACTTGTGCATGGATCAGCAGAAAAGCTTGGAAGTGTCTCAGACATGCCGCAGTGTAGACTGGGTACAACTATGAATTTTAGAAATTGCTAGTCATAGGAGAATTAGGAGGGATTTCAGCTCAGGTTGCCTGGTCATACTAGTGGGCAGACTATTGAGAAGCTGAAAAAACAAGCAAAATTTATTTTTGCAAAACAGTTGACCAATGGGAAAGTGTATCTATTTATTGATAATGATTATTTCACAAAGCAGATACCTCACAGTTGTAATGTCTGCTGTCTGTTGGTCCTCCATCACTCCTTTATTATCTGTCAAGTAAATGTAGTTAGAACTATGACTTTATTCTAACAATTGTCAACACTGAGACCTGAAGAACAGCACAGCATGCAGGTATCTGAACGGTGCAGCAGCAGGGCGGGGAAAGCTTTGATGTGCTCTTGTCAGGTGGAGAAACGAGTGGTGCAGATGCCCGTGTTCCACCATTGGGGGTCATCATTTCTCCGTGTGTGAGAAGGCTTTGCCATCTTCTCAGTCATGATCCTAGTAGGATAGGCTATACCGGTTTGCAGTAGAACGGATGCCATAGGAAGAAAGTCTTATTTCAGCAACACAAATACTTTGATTTGGGATTCTTTATAAAGTAAAATACATAGTTTTGAGTGTTCCGTAAAAAGTATATAATTTTTCTTACATCTTTGTATAATAATTGCTAATATTATTGAATACTTAGTAGAACAGTGTGCTGTTATATTAAAGACTGTATTTTATACTGTGGTATAATGTGATAGAACCCCCCTACCTTTTAGAGTCAGGCATTATTCTTTAGGCTTTATGTTTTTAACTCTTTAACTAATTTAATTATCACGCCAACCTTCAGACATAGATACTCTTATTGTCCCCATTGTGCAGATGGAACACTTGAGAAGCAGAATCATGAAGTTCCTTCCCCAAAGTCAACTAACTAGTTAATGTAGAACCTGGATTTGAACCCAGACAGATTGGCTCCAGAATGTAATGGATCTGATAAGTCAGCTAATTCAAACTCAAGACCTGTATTCTGAGAAGACTTTGTGATGAGTATTACTTGTCTGATCTGTTGAGAATAACTGATGGAGCAGTTATGGGGGAAGGTGGCATTATGATGTGGCAGAAAAAACTCAAGCTAGGAATGAAAAACTCCAGTCTGGTATATTGCATGCATTTTTCCACATCTTCATTTTCTCACCTCCAATATGGGTTTTCTAATTTCTAATGTCAGTCTCCTAGGTATGTTTACTTTATGTTTTGCCATTTATAGAGTGCCTTTACATGTTATGTCATTCATCTGTCTTACAAAACTGTTGCTGGAATCAAATGAGTCATATACTGAAGAGGTCTAAGAGTTTATTGTTGCTTTCTGAAGAATTCGCTTTTCTCCCTTAGTATTATGTTTCATCAAGAGTGAGCTATAAAAAATAATTCAGATTTTCTTGGCTATTTAAAGTTTAAGTGCTGTTTTATAACTCTATGCATGATCTCCTGTCATTTTCAAACATAGGTCTAGTACCCAAGTATTTTATCAAATGGAACTTAAATTCTATAGTTCTATTTTCTACTCTACTGAATAGGAAATGTAGTGGGCACGGATAATCCGAACTAATTGGCTAGCTTTTGGTATGCATTTTTATGCTTAATTTGAGTAAGTGTGGCTATTAATTTTGAGTACTTAAAGTATTGAATCTCTTTGGAAGATCTAGCTTGAGATGTGCTCTATTTTCAGACTTTGGTGTCTTGTCCACCATGATTTATTTTTCCCAGTTCAGGAGCTCAGCAATGAAATTGCATCTCCTTCCCTTCCTGCCCTTCTCTTTCCCATACATACCCACTCATGTGGTAGTTATAACTACAAAGCAAGGAGCTATGGGAAAGAGAGAAGACTATTTATTTTTAAGAGTAACTTAGGGTCATGAAGAGAACCCCAGAAACCTACCACTTCTCTCTTTGTGATGACATCAATAAGAAGATGCCCAGCTAGGTGTATGTGTCTGGTGTGCTGAGGTTGACACCTTCCTGAAGGGGGAATCTGTTGTAGTCCTGGGAACTGCCAAGGTCAAAGCAACACAGTGAGCAAGCACCCCAAGTGTTTAGGACTCTCATAGTATCCTTGTGTAAACCTTTGTGGGCTCCTCATTCTCTGTCACCCAAGAGGTTATGCTTGTACTAACCAGTCATGCAGCCAATTATCTGTTACTCCTCTATTTTCATGATGGGAAAGTGACTTTCTCTTGAGCCCATCCCTGGTTGGAAGTGTGTCTGGAACAAGGGAAGGCCATACTGCTCTGCCTTTTGCTGGCAAACATCGTCTAGCATTGTGTATGAACTCTTCACTTTGAGGGCCAGTGACAACCTGACTGTGTGATTTGAAGAAAGGGCCAGATGGTAAAGAGTTAATAATAAAAAGGGTGGTTAAAGAGAAAACTTGGAGAGGAAAGGTCTATAATAGGAATATTCAAATTAAGGAAAGAATATCAAAGAAGAATTAGAATTATGACTGTTAGTAAAAATGGTTAATCTTTTTTCTTTTCATTTTTTATTGTAGTAATTTATTCTACAAATTAAACTAACTCATATATAGGCCCCCCATTATATATGTCAATACACCCTGTTCTCCACCAAATCACCAAGTATTATTCACCATTGTCCATTGGGCTCCACCACCACTCCCATTCCCTATTGGTTCTGTAGCAAGTGTCCAAGGGTTGGTTTTGTTTCATCTGTTTCTTTGTCTATTCACATTCCACCTATGAGTGAGGTCATCTGGTATCTATCTTTCTTCTTTTGATTTATTTCACTTAGTATGATCCCTCTAGTTCATCCATGTTGATTCAGATGACAGAATTTCATTTCTTCTAAGGGCTGTATAGTATTCCATTGTATGTATGTACCACATCTTCTTTATCCATTCACCTGACATTAGGCACTTAGATAGTTTCCAGGTATTAGCTATTGTGAATAGGGCCACAATAAACATGGGGGTGTTAGGTCTCTGTGAATGAGTGTTTTTGTATCTTTTGGATAAATGCCCAGAAGTGGGATGGCCAGATCATATGGGACTTCCATTTTCAAGTTTTTGAGGAATCTCCACACTATTTTCCATAGGGGTTGCACCAATTTGCACTCCCACCAACAGTGTAAAAGTGTTCCCTTTTTTCTTCATCATTGCCAATGTTTGTTGTTCCAGACTTGGATAATAGCCAGTCTCTCAGGTGTAAGGTGATATCTCATTGTTGTTTTAATTTGCATTTCCCTAATAGCTAGTGAGTAGGAACATAATTTCGTGTGCCTGTTGGCCATCTGTATATCCTCTTCAGAAAATTATCTCTCCAATTCCTCCTCCCATTTTTTGATTGGATTGCCTGTTCTTCTGTTGAGTTTTATGAGTTCTTTGTCTATTTTAGATATTAAGCCTTTGTCAGAAATATCGAATGCAAATATCTTCTCCCAGTTAAGCAGGTTTCCCTTTGGTTTTGGTGATTTTTCCTTTTGTTGTGAAGAAGCTCCTTAGTTTGTAGTTCCAGTTGTTTATTTTTCTTTTTGTTTCACTTGATGTTGGAGTTGAGTCTCCGAAGACTTCTCTACAACTGATGTCATGGAAAGTCTCTCCTATGTTGTCTTCTAAGTGGCTTAAACATTTTTGAGGGCCTACTCGGTTTAGATGTACTAGGCGCTCCACATATGTATATTGCAAGGCAGCTGTCATCTGTTTCACAGATGGTGAAACTGAGACTCAGAGAGGTGTAGCAACATGCTCTCAGTAATGTAATTATTTAGTGATGTCACAATTAAAACCATGGTCTTATTCCAAAGCCTGTTAACTGTCAGCGGTGACTAGAGAACACTGGGAGATAGACTTTAGGAGACAAGAGAGAGGAGCTAATATCCTACCCTGTTGATCTCAGTTACCCGGAAAGGAGAACTTTATGCAAAAAGTGAAACTTCGCTTACTGGGGCTACTGTGCGGAGAATTCTTCCACTGGAAAGATGACTTTAAAATTATATTCCTTATTATGCTCTTCCCATGTGGTCTTCTGAACTCTGGCTCTAGGTCCAGACTATGCCCTTCTTGCCTGTTTTGTTCTTGGTGATCCTTGTTTGTTTCTGAGAGTTCATTTCCGGCCTCTTCTTTAATGAGGCCCCATCACAGTCATGCCGGGATCAGATACTTAGATAATATCTATCCTTAAGCAAAACGAAATTCATATAGGAACTCTCTCCCTTTTTGAAATGTGTACCTGCTGATGACTATGCAGCACCTGTGGCACTATTACAGGAGATCCTTGTGCTGAACCCAGACATCGTGGAGGGACAGTGTGCTGCAAGTCTCACCCACTCTTCTACCGGAAAGTCTGCTGCATAGGCACTAGTTTTACATGTCTTGGTGATTGCTCTTTGATGAAAATGCCAGTGTAGGTCTGGAAGTAGGGAAGGGGCATATAGTTCCCTGACTGCATCTCAGAGGTTTTATTTTTTTTAAATAAAAAGCAGGAAGCAGGCAGGAATGAAGCCACACAGATAGGCAGGCAGGCAGGCAGAGGAGGGAGAAGCACCTTTTGTTTATTTAGTTCATTTTGATTGTTCCCTTGGCCATGAGCCTGGTCCTTGGATTTTACATGGTCTACACTGTTGCCTCAGACATAACGTCTGAGCCATTAGGGCACCTGCATCACAGAGTTTTACACCAGATGATGATGAAGATGCGAGGGCTGGAGAAGAGTTTCTTTTCCTGAATAGCTTGTTGTCATCTGCTGAGATTATAAAAAGTTATGCACAGTGTTTGTTCTTACCCAAGAACTTGACGGACTCATGTTTTTACATACTGGTCTTTGATTTTACAAGGTAATTATGCTCACTGAAAAATTTCAAAACAGTAAGTTGATAGATAATTTTTATTAATAAAGTTTATCCCTTTCTTTGTAGCTTATTCACCTTGATGAAGATTGTGTAACGGAGCTTTCTGTGTATCACAGAAACACCAGGAAATCGATGGAGGAATTAATTTCATTGGTAAGAAATACAACATGAATTTGAGAATACTATCTTGTGTCATTGCTCTTTATTTTACTAGTTCATTAAAAATAGTATAGCATTTTCAGATCTATGATTTTATCACGGGTATAAACATTGCACTCATTTTATATTTATGTATGATTTCCACTCAATTTTTCTAATGTCTGCTGGATACCTTTTTTTGAAAATGACATTGATTAAAAGAATTACAATGGAAAAAAATTAAGAAACAGCAAGCTAGTCCAGAGAATTAGCAAAATTCTGATTTTGACAACTCCTCTAACGTGGAGCTGTGATGTTGTGTGGAAATCAAGTAAACACAAAGCAGTTTTCTTACTTAAAGGCGACCCTGTAGCATCGCATCACCCCCAAGCTTATGAACCAAACATCATGAAATCATTATCCTGATTTCTGGTGTTGGATTGTTTTAGCTCTTTGAGATGCTTAATCCCTAGCTCACATGTGGTTTTCTTCCTAGAGACAGAGGCACTCACATCTGAGCGAGTGTAATCAAACACGGAGGGCAAGGATCGCACGCAGCTTTGCTCCTAGTTCACTACTTTCATCATCTGCGATTTGTATTTGTTTTTTCTGTTTTCTAACCTGCAAGATAAAGGCTTAACCACATTCTTTAAAAAACTAAACAGCTTTGCTAAGCTGCAGTTCTTTTGAGTGAGGAGGAGATATAAAAGTTTCTTTTGATTAATATAATAAGTAGTGCCTCTGGAATATGCCTGGAAAACAGAATGGTGATATATTTTTTTATGGGTAATACCTTTAAAGAAATGGCTATATGTCAGGTTCTCAGTCTTTTACAATGAAAAGTTTTAAGTCTCCACACAAGCAACTTAAAATTGCATGACATTTTTTGGGGTTGACTATATATCAGATACATACAATTTCTTTAAAAATTTGTATTATAAATATTTTCAAATACTCATAAATGTGGAGAATAGTATAATAATAATAATGATGATCTTCCATGCACTTATCACCCAATTTCAACAGTTAGTAACATGTAACATTTTGCCAATTTTATCTAAATCCTGATATTATCCCCCTTCTGCCCTTTCCAGCTAGGATATTTCAAAGCAAATCCCACACATCATGTCATTTTATCCACAAAAGCTTTTGGTATGAAAGCCACAAACTTTAAAAATCTGAATCTTATGAGTAAATGGTAATTTCAAAAATCATTGAGAACATTCTTTTAACTGTATCCATATGTAGTCTCAACATAACCATTTTCAAATTTAAAAGTGAAATGGAAATAGGAATTGTTTCCTTTACTTCTTATACATAAAATAAATTAGCTAGTGAAGCATGATGGAGAGAGTTTTCTGGTATCACAACTCTAAAGATCTGAGTTATTCTGAAAGCTTGAGCAATTCTGGTCTTTGTAGTCTCAGAGAATGCACATTAGTCCAAAGTCTCAGGAAAATCAGGCTCGGGATGAACTGTGGTCTGTTACTATTTTTGGCATCTTGGGAATTCTGCCTTTACTCTTGGGGCTGGTTAGATAAGACAAAGATAAGTTTAGTGTGCTCCATGGCTGGTATGGTGCTGCTGATCTTTGTGTGAAGAGAGAGAAATGAGTTTATTCCTAAACATTCATCTCACTGAATTCCCACTTTTATATGTGAACACACTTACGCCGATTTTATATACAGAAGGTAAGAGTTGTCATAGGTCACATGATTTTGAGCCCACTCCTTGTAACCCTTTGAGGTTCCCGCTGATGGTACTAGAACTTCCACCTCATTGCTTTCCTTTTCCCCTTTTCTTCCAACTTTGAGTGGCTCTGGATTGTGAGAGCAGCTAGTAATCTAGTAGGGGAGCTTCACTGTGTGTCACGTGTGCAGGTGAGAACCAGTGCAGACCAAGACGGTGTTTTCCCACACCACTATGCTACAGTGAAAATACCCACGTTTTGGCGACAGAAGTTCTATGACTGAGGACCTCCAGAGCAAGGTCAAGGAAAGAGTAGTGGGCCAGTCCTCAGTTTCTCTAACCCACTGTACTAGTAACTGCCTCTTCTTGGTCCACATGCCTGGATAGTTCTTTAACCTTCTGTTTTCCTGAACAGTAATGGGAATGTCAAAATGTTTTTAGTTTTAGGAAGGCAACCTTCCTTATAATAAGTAAGCCTGTTGCTTTACTTTCAGACATTTGACTTCCAAAAGAGGAAACTGCCTAACAGATAAGGGAGACAGTGGTTGTGTTAGACTTGTGGATTGAAATCACTTGAAAGCATAACTAATGGGTTGATTTATCTGTTGAACACAAAACTCCTTTGCACATCTTAGAATGACTAGTCGTTTGCAGCGACTGTGGCAAAGAGGGTATAAAAAAGGTGCTTTTTTTTTTTTTGCCTATGGCAAAAAGAGGGTGGTCGTAAAATTCCCAAACATTTTAGAAAACTCCATTTAAAACTCTTTAGCACTGTCCAGGCATTGTTTGCAGTGGCTGGGCTGTTCCATTGTGATGAGCACATGGCAGCTGTTTCTCGACTGTTGTCTCTAATAAGTTTATGGCATGTCTTTCCAAACGGTGGCTAGTGGCATGCCCTGGTGGCTCAGGTACTCTGCCAGTGGCTGGGGCTTGGACCATGTAAAACCCCAGGATCCTGGTTATGATCCAGGACTGACTGGAGCAACCTAAATAAATACATAAAATGCTTCGTTCTCTTCCTTCCTTCAAAAATACTTCTCCCTCCCTTCCTTTCAAAAAACGCCCCCCCAAAAACATGGCTAGCATACATGAGACCATAGATATGGAAGGCATCCAAAAAAAAAAAAGCAACAACACAACAAACTTTATAGAGTTTTCACCCAGTTCCCACAGAGTACCCTCTCTACGACATCTTTTTCTGTCCTTCCTTCCCCCCTCCTTATCTGGCTTAAAGGTAGCATTCCTATAATTTATCACAGTGTTTTATACTTCTCCCACTAGAGAGATCCATTACGTAAATTTACTTCTTGCTATTTTTTGTTGTCACTGTTGCTTCTCCTTATTCTGGGTCTTGAACTTGGGTTCATGGCTTTCATAATCTGAGCCAAAGTTGCCTGAGCCACAGAAAGGGGAGCAGTAAATTTTAAAGCATATGCAATGATTGTGGTCATTGACAATATTACCTGATAATACTTACTAGCAAAAACAGAGGTGGTAGATTTTGGATCATCTACTTCATGAGGAGTTACATGACCTTAAATGTTATTCAGTATTAATGCTTTTGTGGGGCAGAGTCTCATCATCTTACGAGTACATTATATAGAAACTTTCAGTAAAACATTATAGATTGGACAGATATTTATACCTCACGCTTCCTAAAATCTCACTAAAATAACAATAAAAGGATCAATAGGCAGAATATTCTTAAGGATAAAGAAATGGAGATAAAGGTAATATCAATACAGTTTTGGAAGTTATAAAATAGATGAGAAACAGTTGGTAAAACATTTGGAGAAAGCTGAAAGCTAATGTCTGCAGTGGGAAAAAGGCAAACGTAAGTTGGTTAGAACCCTAGACCTCCAGAAGCCTTCAGGAGTCAGAGATACCAGGAACTTTTAAACTCAGGGAAGTGGGCAGGAAAACAGGAAGACTGGCTGAAAATCTAGCAGACCCCTAGATCTCTTTCTCTACCCTGTGCTACATGACATAGGGAAACATGGAACAACAGGCACTCTTGTACCAGACGGAGCTTCACAAGTGGTGGTGAGCCATTTTGAGATGATGCATGAGCATACAGTTCTCAAGTGAGCAGTGAACCTTCAGCCTCTTCCTTATTCAACTCTGAGAATGCTGGGGCCAGAATCTTTTCCTCTTGCAGTTAGGGTATTGGAAAATATTGGAGGGTCTATCTCTAGAGAAAACCTAGAGAGAAGAACTCTACTATACCAATGATTGGAAGTTCAGAGGTCTGTGTGTTCACCTTGGAGAAAAACCCTCAAGATGATGAGCAGCCCCAGACAACGCCTGTAATTCTTCACTTTTAATTAAAAACAGCCAGAGGTCACCAGACATTTGAGAGAACTTCTGTTGTGAAAATTGGGGATTAAAGCAAATGGTTTGGATGGGGGAAGAAGGAAGAAAACGTAAACAAATACTTAGAAAAAACATAACACAGGAAATGGGAGAAAATGGCTAAGAAACTGATATTCTCAGAGTTAAGAGAAACTATTTCTTTCTTGAAATAGGAATAAGATGACTGAAAAGGAACATTTTAAGAGTTGGCTTTTGAAAGTATGAAATATAACCACAGTAATGAAACGCTCAGTAGAAATGTTTGAAAATTAAATTAAAGGGAAATCTTTCAAAAGAATCTAAAGACAGGGAGATGCACAAACACAGTGAAGGGATAAGAAAGATCCAACATACAAATAGTAGAAGTTGCAGGAAGATAAAATAGAAAAGAATGAGAGGAAGAAACCACAAAACAAAAACAAAAACAAAAAAACACAAGAGAAAACATTCCTGAAATGAAGGATACGGGTTTCTAAGAATGAAAAATGAAGGAAGTTATCCAGGGCTTGCCAAAATGGATGAAAATGATCCACACAAAAGCCTATTTCAGTGAAATTTCAAAAAACTGGGGGGAAAGGAAAAGGCCAAAACATTTCTTGAGATAAAACCCAAAAGATCATACACAAATACTTGGGAACTCTAAGGACTTTGAATTTTTTTTCAGTAGCTGTACCAGAAGTTGAGAAGACCATGGATCAATGTCTTCCAAATTGAAAATCATTATCCACCTAGAATTTTATACTTAGCCAAACCAAAATCAAGTGTAAAGTTAGAATGCAGTCATTTACTAGACATGCAAGATCTCAAAACATTTGCTTCTCAAGCTTTCATTTGGATGAATGTGCTCCACTAAGACAAGAAAGTAATTAGAAAATGGAATACTTAGGATCTAGGGAATGGGCAGATATAGTACGATAGAGGTGGAGCCTGTAGACTGGCAGTTGACTTGCTGACAGAGAAGCCAGTCCAGAGGGGAGCGTGGAATGCAGACGTCAGGTGGAATGTCTCCAAAAGGGAGAGGAGGATACAGGTTAGCTGATGTGTGTGAGCATGTTGGGAAGAGGTGAAGAAGAGTGTTGGCAAGTGTGGAGTTGAGTTAGTAAGGCAAATAACATCCTTTTTAAAAATTTTTGACTTCAGGATAAACAAAGTTACAAAAGAAGGTATTTCAGGGATAAAACCCGGTGTAGTTCAGCTACGGTCTATGGTGCTGGTATTCAGTATATGTGTATGATGTACTGGTTGTTAAGATGCTAGAATATTTTATTGACAAATAGCTACTACCGTGAGTGTCCTTCCTAATGCCCTGCTATGTCCTTTTCAGCCCCACCCCACCCTCACCCCACACCTCTCTTTAGTGCCTCCTCACCCCTGTCAGCAATTGAAAAGTTAAGAATTGACATGGCAGGGCTTCCCCAAGACCTGACTTACCTTTCAGTCTCTGTTTTGATTGGTTGCTTTCAGGGTACCAATGAAATCTTTTGAACATTACCTTTACTTAATTTCAAAGACTATTTACATAAGCATAATAATCAAGTATGGATTTAACGAGCAATTGTGTTAAAATTATAATACGAAGGTGTCAGGAGGAGATATGTGGGGAAGCAAGGGATTGTATCGAGCTAAACCATACTAGGAAGAATTTCCACACTGGATAACAACTGAAGCTGAGAAAAATGTAAAACCATTTAAGCAATGAGTTTAGAAATACAGGAGAAATAATTAAATGTGCTTAAAAGTGGTTCTCTCTGAGGATTGGAATTTGTGTGTGAGGGTGTATCGTGTAGAGTATTGCTATTTTCAGATGTCTTATAAAGCTAAATTTATTTTAAACATTCTGAATGTCTCACATTAAGGAAAACCATTTCAAATAGAATATTATTTTCAAAACGTTAGTCTTGTAAACAACTTGATTTTCTTTCAGAGGCAATACGATCACCTCACAGCAACCTATCTTCTGCTTTTAGCGAAGAAGGCTCGGGGAAAACCAGTCCGTCTAAGGTTTGCGTCTTTATCCTGTGGCCACGCCACTGCTACCCCATCTGCAAGCGTCAAGGTAAATATTAGAATCCTTTTGCGTGAACACCTTTTCTCCGGTAATGTGCCTATCTTGTTCATGAGTGTTCATGAGTGAGTACACGACTGGTGCTGCTGCCAAGAAACTGGAGGTAAGACATTTTATGATTTATACATTTTTCTTGTGGAAAACAGGAAATTCTGAATGAAACTCTAAAATTTTGAGTGTTAACATGACTTTAAAAAGTCCTGCTTTCCCTCCTGCTCTGCTCGACCTCCCCATCCCCCAAGAACAATTCCTGATTGTTGTAGAAAAGTTTTAAGTCACAACTGAGCTAAAGGAAAATAGGTTTACCTATAAACTTTCTACCTATAGATAATATAGCTTATATTTTACTATGGCTTTTCATATTTTTTTGTTGCTTATTTATATAAGATAGGTAAATGCAAGAGCACTGAAAGGATCCAATATTGTTGAATTGTAGATAGCAGTTAAAAATTATTGGAAGTAAGATCTATGAATATAGGATATATTGGACTATATGTCATGTGAAATATTTTAACAAATATTTTGACATTTATGTTAAGGGTTTAGATTTTTGTTTTGAGCAGTAGCTGTAGCTAATAGGACTCAAATCCTTGTATGAGTGAGTCGTAATCAAAAAATTTTTTTCTATTTTGTTTTTGTCTTATTTTCCTTTCTCATAAGTGTTTAGAATGGTGGAGGAGCTTTACATATTTGGAAGCACCATGTCATTCTTAACTGCTCATATTAGTTTTTGTTTTCTATGCGATTCTTCGTATTTCCTGCGGCTTAAAATTCTGCCTTCCAAATGCTTTTCTGGCTAGGTATAGAACGTTGTAATATACTCTTCCCTCCAATTAATTCAGGTTGAAATTCTAATTATTTTAGCATGAGGAAACTGTACTTCTGTATTCTGAAAAAGATGGTTAGCCCTATTTCTGGAATCCAGTATAAGCCAAATGATTATATAGGAGAGGTGAATTTTTTTTTTTCCTTTAGATTTCAAAATTGTTGAAAATGTTAAAATGTCATCTCTTTCCTGATCTTTTGTTGAGGTTACCTTCCTCCCAATTCCTTTAACACCTCATTTAGATCTCTCTTTTTAATTCTTGTCAGTCATGCAGCTACAGTGGGTTTTATGTCCTTGCCAGACCTAACCAGCCTCCCTTTTGCCCTCCCTAGTTGATCTTTTGACCAAATCAAGGACTAAATTGTTTGTGCAGGTGACTGTTGTGTAAAGAAATCTCTAGCATGCTCGTGTGGCTGAAGTGGCAAAGGTGCAGACCATGTAAAGCCCACAGACATGTACATAAGACTTGGGGCTGGGGGGAGGGGGAGGGCAGAATGAAATCTCTGAAGTGAGATAATCTTATTCCTAGGATGATTTTCTAGTCTGTTCTCAGGAAAGTCTTACTGGGCTGGTGCATGTCCAGGCAGATGTTTTACCCATGAGCTTGATGAATCATCCTATCACTTAGCCAGTTTGTATTACAAAAGCCTTTAAGCTCTCAAGTCTTCAAGTTTTACCTTTGGATCCAGGAGGGCAAAAAAGCATTAGCTTTGTTTGTGATCAAGGTAATTACAGAAAGGTATTAGAGTGTTCTGTTCTTAGAATAACCCCGTGAGCTAAGTATTTAAATTTATGACACCCAGGTTAAGAGGTCTAAGGCATTTCCCTTCCCTAAGCCACTGGATTTTCTTATATCTGGATTGTCCTGGTCTCACTTTATTTGCTTATATGACACATAAAGTATCCAAGTAGAAGAGATCTGGGGAGATATTCTATCTAATGAGCATTTAGATGGGTAAATAATGAATAGTTTAGTTATTTAAGCAGTCATGTTATTGAATCGATTTTATAGCAGATAGACATTTCTTTCCTTCTTCCTCTAGCCATGGCTGCTACCTTAGCTCTACTGAGCCATAGGGGTGTGCCCGGATAGACATTTTAATGAAATAGAAATAAAATTTGGGATTCTTTTCTTGTGTTTATGCAACTCATTGAGACTTGAAACAAGCCACACACATAGTCTCATTGTACTATTCTCTCCTTGATGATCACCTCCTCCCACCCCATGTTGTTTATAAGAAAGTAATTCTGAAATGTTACTCAATAGATGGCACATTAAGTAAAACAGTAATACAGTCTGATTCAAGAATCACAGAAGGCCACAGCATCATCAACATTCTTAGCATTTTCAGGCTCCATGCTAGGCTCTTGCGAAACATCCACATAAAGTGTGGTGCTTGCTTTCTAACAATTGAGACAAGACACACATATAGATGACACTTCACTGTAGTAGATGACGGGTGCCAAATAAGGGCTGGAAGTGTGCTGTGGGAGCTTTAGAGGATGAGTCATCACCATGGTGATGCAAATCAGACCTACCAGGTCTAGAAAAATGCGAAACAAGGAGCTCAGTGCTCATGTCAAGATAAATGGAATAAGTGGCTGAGAGAGAGAGCGCTTTGGGAGGGTAAGTGAGAGCTAGATTGTAGAGAACTTTAAAATGCTATAGATAATGGGAACAATGGATTTTTGAGCAAGACATAACAAATCAGTAATAGGGCTATAATTGAAAAATTCATGCAGTGGTGTATAGAATTATGCAGTTGTGTGCGTGCATGTGCGTGCTGTTACTCTGCTGTAGTGCCCATTCAGCCGTTATTCATACAATGCTGTACTTTTCCCACTGAATCTAAATTTAGCTTTAGTGTTTTTCTCTACCTTGCACTCCATGTTGCTAGTTGATGGTAATTGGCAATCCTGGAGAACTCTGTCATCCCTGGTTAAGAGGGTGGAAAGATTATCATCCCTGGTTAAGAGGGTGGAAAGATTGGTGGCTGAGACCATATTGGATTGAATAGTACAGATCTGAGATTGGTCCTTGAATTAGAACAGTGGCAGTGGGAATGGAAAAGAAAGGGTGGAATATAAGAAAGGGTGGAATATAAGAAATTCAAATAAAATTGTCTGGCCAGATTTAACTATATGTTGAGGAAAAGAGAAGAGATAAATAAGAAATCCAATTATACTCCGTAGCCTTAGAATTTAGGGACTAATCTAGTATACTGTTAGTTTAATAGAAGGGGAAGAATGAGGGAAAATAAATGACTCTGGTGGCAGTGTTAGCACAGGATCCCAAATTTTCTGTCCCCAGGAGGCAGGTGGTAGCAGAAATGAAGGTGAGCAGAGGCAGGTAGGCAGCAAGAGAGGAGAAAGAAAAAAACCACTTCATTTCGTTGTTTCACTTTGGTTAGCTCCAGCTGACCCCAGGATGCAAACCTGGGACCTTGGGAATGTACATGGACTGCGCCCAGCCGCTACTCCACCAGAGTGCCACCCCAGAAGATCTTTTATGGGGCTAATTTTTTCCTGGAAGAAATTGCTAACTCTCCTCTATATTCTTATAAATAAGAGTTCAAGCTAAGACAGAATTCCCTTCTGTCTTCTATTTTGTCAAAGCTTCTTATTTATAGATTTATAAAGGAGTTAGTTGCCTGATATTATAGTGATTATCTGATAATGATAAAGTTGTATGCCACATAAGAATGTTCTAAGACATTGTTTGAAAGTCATAGATACTTCCTTCTAATAACCTGAATGTTTTTTTGCTTTCTGTTTTCTGTACTGGACGATGAACTCCTTCAGTATATCATCTCTTACTTGTTTCTGCTCCTGGGTCTTTCCCTGTGCGAGGAATATACTGTTTTAAAAATTTAATTGTGGGTATGCCCTGATGACTCATACACTAAATGGGGAGCTGGTGCATAGACCATATAAAAGTCCAAGGACCTGGGTTTGAGATTTGGGGCAGGGAACAACCAAAATAAATAAACATAAATAAAAGATCTTCCTTCCTTCGAAATGCTTCCTCCTCCTCTCCCTTCCTTCCTTTCTTAAAAAAAAATATTGTGGTCATATCTCTTAAGTGCTTCTGTTTTTGAATAGTCAAAGAATCTGAGTCTAGAAGATGTGACCACAAGTGATGAAAATTATGTGACTGGATTGATAGACTATGGATGGTGTGACAACAGTGCATCAACAGGTGTGGCTACTCCTCAGACACCACAGGTTGGTTATTTTTATTACTGTTTAAAGCAAAATGTGCTATCTCAATTATAAAAAACATCTAGACTGTAGCATGTGATCTAGTATGTACTTGCAAATTTAATGAATTCCTAAGCCCTTGAAAACATTACTGAAAATTGTTAGAATATGAGTGAAAGGGGAACCAATTATTTCCAAGTTGAATAAAAGCAGAATTCCATTTTGGAATACTTTGTACCTTTTTTCTTACTTTTTTAAAATGAGATATAATTTACTTGTAGTTAAATACTTAAATTCACTGTTGTAGTGTACATTTCTGTGTTTTGACAAATGTATGTGTACTGTTAACTACTGCCAAAATCAAGAACAATTCTGTTGCCCTCCAAAATTCCCTCATGCCCCTTTGATTCAGCACCCTCTTCTCCCAACTCAAAGCAGCAACTGATCTGTTTCCTCTCCTTTTGGTAATTTTTTAAATTGAGATAGCTTTGTTTACAAAATAATATAAGCTCCTATGTGCCAATTCACTGATGATCAAATATATAACAACACACCATGACCACCATCAAATAATCAAAAGTCCTTCACCACTGTCTGTGGAACTCTGCACCACCATGTGCTCCTACTCTACAACTCCTTCCCCAACTCCTTACCAGTGGTTCTGTTGTCAGTATCCAAGGGTTGGATTTGGTTCTGTCTGTTGATTTACTTTGTTTCTTTGTATTCCAGATATGAATGAGATCATCCAGTATTTGCTTTTCTCTTTCAGACTTGTTTCACTTAATCCCCTCTAGTTCCATCCATGTTGTCATAAATAGCAGGATTTCACCTTTTTTCGGACTTGTTTCGTATTCTACAGTGTATCAATATTACATCTTCTTTATCCTTTCATTCTTTAATGGACACTTAGGCGGTTTCCAGTTCTTGGCTGTTTTAAATAATGCTGCAGTTAACATGTGGGTGCATATATATCTGCGAATTAGTGTTTTTGTGTTTTTTGAGTAAATACCCAAAAGTGGGATGAGGGATCATCTGAAATTTCCATTCCATTTTTTCAAAGAATCTCCATACTGGTTTCCATGAAGTTTGCACCAATTTGCACTCCCACCAACAGTGTAAAAGTGTCGCCCTTTCTCTACATCCTCGCCAACATTTCTTGTTTCCAGACTTTTTGATAATAGACATTCTTATAGGTGTGAGGTGATATCCCATTGTTTTGCTTTGCATTTCTCCGATAACAAGAGGAGGAACATCTTTTTGTGTGTCCGTTGGCCATCTGTTTGTTTTCTTTGGAGAATTGTGTATTCCATTTCTTCTGCCTAGTTTTTGATTGGATTTTTGCTTTGATTGAATTGTTTTATGAATGCTTTATATATTTTGGATAGTAAACCCTCTCAGATGTGCGATATGCAAAATCTTCTCCCAGTCAATTCGATAATCTTTTTTTCCCTACCTGGCATTTGTTGAGCTTCTTGAAAGTACACATAAATGGTTTTCCTGCCCTCTGCATAGAGTGTACTCCTTTCAGCAGTGAAGTCCAGCAGCTGGTGTACATGTTTTTGTTCAGGGAATTTCACCAGAGACTTAGAATCCAAATTATGTATTGAAGGCTGGTTATACAGATATTCTTTGCCGGTGTGATCAGTCAGAATCATAGACATTTCTAGGCTTCCAGAAGGCAAACAGGTGTTCACCGTACATCATGCTGTTTGTATGGTCTAACTTGGTGTGACAGGAGTCACTGCCCCAGCCTTTCAAACAGACTTATTAGTGTTTGGAACTATTTGAAAAGCTATAGCCAGGACCTGCTATGGTAACTTTTGTGCACAGCCAGGCCTCTGGTACACATGTGCTAGTCTGTAGAGTAAATACTTGAGTGCAATGAGTATCTTCAGTCTTACTGGTAATGCCGATTTCCCCCACAAAGTGTTTGTATTAATTATATTTCAACTTGCAAAGTACAGGTGTTCCCTTTCCTCTACATATTTAGCAATATTTGATTTTTTAAAATTATTTAGTGTTTTTTTTTTTGTCTCTCTGAGTGTAAAGGGATATCTCACTTTGGTTTTAATTTGTATTTCCTGATTAGTTAATGTGTCTTATTGGTTTTTCTTGTTCTATTAAATAATATTTCAAGTCCTTAGTTTTTCTATTGGACTGTTTCTTTTATCTTGCTGCGTTAAAGAAGTTCTTTATTTAATTTTAATTCTAATCTTTCAGTTTTGTCAGTTTTGTGTTGCAAATATATTGTCTGAATTTGTCACTTGTCTTTTTACTTTGACAGAATTCATTAATTGTAATGAGTTGGAAGTGATCAGTGTTTTCCTTTATGGATTATAGTTTCTTAATCTTTTTAAAGGAATACTTACCCAAATTCATAAATGCATTCACACATATTGCTTCTAAAAGTTTTAAAAGTTTTTTTCCTTTTACGTTGGAGTCTTTAACACAAATTAATTCTGTATGCTGTAACATAGGGAACAAATTTTTTTCTCATGTAGCAGGTCATATCATCATTGAAAAAATTTTTTCTTTTCCCACTGATCTGCAGTAGTGCTTCTGTTCTCTATCAAGTTGTCCTGTGTGTCTTTTTTCTGAGCTATATCTTTGTTTATTGGTTTATTTGCACAGTGCCACACATCTTAATTTCTTTAATTTTATATTAATTTTTTTATAGGTGGTTGACCAATTTCCTTCCATCTTATTTTTTTTTAGAAAAAGGGGGAAAAAAAGGCTCTTCTTACTCCTTTACATTTCCATATAAATTTTAGATTCACTTTAACAAATTTTACCTATACTCAAAAATTGAACTTACTTTGAATTTAAGATTTAATTTGGGAAAAATTAAAATCTAGACCCTCAAATCCATAAACATAGTACGCCTCTTTGTTTATTAGCTTTAGGTTAATTTCATTCAATATAATTTTATGTGACTCCGACCCACGGAGCAGTCAACTGGGGTCCGGAGATCCACCTAGAACGGATGAAAGGGGTGGGACAAGAGGTGCGAAAAATGACAGCAAGACAAAGAATTCTGATCAAGCTGCAAAATTTTATTAAGATGGAGGGACTTATATAGGGAAGGGACAAGAGAGAAGGTAGTTCTGATAGGTGGTCCCTGTGCATGTCTGCTGCGTGCTCTTTAGTCGGATTGGAGGGTGGGTGCATGTACAATGCGTGATCAAGACTCTGATTGGTTGCTAGTGCTTATGCTTTATGTATGCTTCTGGGAGGTGATAAGGGTGGCCCTGACCGTTTTCCCAGCCTGATTGCAACAGCTTAGCCCAGGTTCCCAACATTTATGTTTTTCAAAAAAAGGTCTTAACATTGCTGTATTAGATTTATTAATTCCTAGGTATTTTAATATTTTTCTACTTGTTTTTTTAATGGAAAGGTGCAGGCAGGAATGAAGATAAGTAAGCAGGCAGGAAGAGAGAGGCGAAAGAAGCACTTTATTTTTATCTGGTTGTTCGCATTGGTTGTTTGTTCCCCCAGGCCCCAGGTCTTGAACCTGGGACCTTGGGATGTAGGTGGTATTGCTCCGAGGCTGTACTAGACTGCTAGGGTACCAGGGCCTACCACCAAATAATCACATTTTCTGTTACTGGTGAATGGATTTGAAATTGATTTTTGTATATTCATCTTATATTTAGCAGTTTTCCTAAACTATTTGAATTTTCGGTTTTCTTTTTGAGAAGAGGAGGAAGAAGCACTTTTTTAAATTTTTATTTAGTTGTTCACATTGATTGCTCCCAATGAACCTGGCTCCTTGGAATGTACGTGGACTGTGCTGTTTCTGAGGCAATTGACCTAACTGCTACTCCACCAGGGCGTGCCAGGTTTTTCTTTTTTGAACTGCATTTGTTTCTCTTATTGAGATAGCTATATTTATTTTTGTTATTTTGTATATATTTTTCATATTTTTATTTTCAACTTTCATGCCCTTATGTTTTGGGTATGTCTCTTAAAAGCAACATATTTAGATTTGGTGTGCAAACTGAAATAATCTTTGTTTTTGAGTTGAACAATTAAGAAAAATTACATTTAATCTCTAATGTAATTATAGTATAGCTTTTGTGTGTTCTGTTTGTCTTGCTTTTTCTGTAGTTTTTTTCCCTGTATTTCTTTTTTTTATGCTAACGTTGTCACTCCTTGGTTTCTATTTATTTCTATTCTAATTTTTACAGTAAATTTTAGCATGCTGTTTAACCACATAAAGTAAATCTGTATCTTTACTTTCCTTCTAAACAGGGAAAATCCTCAGAACAATAATCTATAATTATTTTCTCCTGGATTATATGCTAATAATATAACTAGTATATTAGCAATTTTTTTTTAACTTTTCATTTTAAAATCTGTATGGATTTACAGGCAGTTACAAAAGTAGTGTACTTATTTTCCCAATTGATTACATCTTGCATAACAATGGTACAAATTTTTAATGCTCACTTTTTCTTTAAGAGGAAGAAAGCAGGCAGGAATGAAGGCAAGTAGGCAGGCAAGCAGAGAGAGGGATAGAAGAGCATTTGCATTAATTTATTCAGCCTTTCGTTTGGTTTTTCTCCCTACCTCCAGGGTATGCCTTTAGATCTATGCATTTTTTTTTTTTTTTTTCAAGATTTTTTTTTTTAAAGGAAAGTTGCAGTCAGAACTGAAGGTGAGAGATTAGACAGGAAGAGAGAGACAGTAGGAGTACTTTATTTTTCTTTAGTTGTTTATACTCTTTGTTCTCCCCTTCTGCCCCTTTTTTCCCCGCTTCTCCCCATGGCCCTGGGATCTTGGGATGTATGTGGGACTGCTCCCACGGTCTACTAGGCTTTCACCAGGGTGCACCCAGCTCTATGTTTTTAACATCACAAATTACATTATTTTTAGGATGTAATACTCAGTATTTGTTTTGATATAACCTCACATTTTCTTTTATATACTTACCCTTCTCTCTCACAACTACATTCTATTGTTTTTCTTCCTGAAGTACAAGCTTTAAAAATCCCCTTAATGAGCCCACAGTTGATGGCAAATACTCTATCTTATGAAATTGTCTTTCTTTTACTTTCAAGTTTGGGATGTAGTTTCCTTTTGTATTGATGTTAGTTTGTCAGTTATTGTACTCTGCATTTTGCATATATTATTCTACTTTCTTCCTGCTTCTGTTGTTGCTGTTGAGAAATCGGTGTCAGTCTAGTTCCTTTCCAGTTCATCTTTTCTCTCTGGCTCCTTTCGGATCTTTGTTTTTGGTGTCCCACAATTTTACCACTAGGGCTGCTGTATGTCTCCAGGGAACACACCCTCTCTGTGTGGTGTCTGTGGGTAGTCCCCTTTAGAACTGTTCAGTCTGGTAAGTATAGGTCTGGATTTCTTTTTATTTATCTTGCTTATGATTCACTGTACTTCCTGTGTATGAGCATGTGTATCTTTAATTTTGAAAAATTCCTTGGGTAATTGTTTTTTTTTTTTTTTCTTTTTTAAAGGAAAAGTGCATATAGGAATGAAAGCAAGCAGGCAGGCAGGAAGAACGAGGGAGGAGGAAGAAGTATTTTATTTATCTAGTTGTTTGTTGTGGTTGTTTCCCTTGCCCCAGGTCTTGAACCTGGGACCTTGGGATGCATGTGGACTACGCCCTGGTGGGCTAAACCACTAGACCACCAGTAACATGCTTAGTGTATTAATAATTTTTCTGCCCTGATCATTGACTAAATTTTTATTTTCTGGTACATATTAGAGATAAACCATGACAATCTAGGTGTGGAAATTATTCCTTAGGATTTATATATGGTTATTCTCAATAGTGCCTAGGATCGAAATATATTTGATTAAACACTTGGGCAGAAACATATTGAAAATTAACTTTCTATAGAATAGACTAAAGTGATCTATATGTGCTATAGAGAAACTGAATATACATTTTCAGATTTCCTGGTATTGCCATTAATATCCTTTTATAGAATTTCATTTTAATAAAAATGTTGCAGGTAATTTGCAAATAATTAATGCATGTTGCAAAGAAATTGACTTTTCTTCTTCAGTGTGCCTGATCCAGTAACTTTTTTTTCTAGTTTGTCAAGCACTGGACAGAATTAAATGGTCTGGAATCTAAATCATTAACTCCAGTATTATGCAGAGCATCTGCCAATAAGTTAAACAACAAAGAGAATGTATATACTCCTAAGTCTGTGGTAAAGAATGAAGATTGCTTTGTATTTCCTGAGCCAAAGACTCCAGTTAATAAGAACCAGCATAAAAGAGAAGTACTTACTACACCAAATCGTTACACTACACCCTCAAAAGGTATTTTCCATGTAGATTAAGCAGTGGTAAAATACTTTCAAATTCCATTCTTCTTACAATGCTAAACAAACATATAGCAAGTCAGAAATGACAAACGCTGCTCTCAGTAATCTCCACATTCAAATTGCTTTGTTGATTTTTTTAATCATATGGTATTTGTACTAGTTGAAATGAAAGCATATTAGTCAGCTTTTAATTTTTCTCAAATGATACTGTTTTCCTCTTTTTCACATTGATGCAGTTGAAGCGTATAGCCTCATAGGCTATTGAAACTGAAAGGCAGCTTAGAGCTCATTTAATCCACTGCCTTTTTCACAGTGAACAACCTGAGACTCAGACAAATGGTGTGTCTAGAGTTATATATCCAGGTTTAGACTTTGCTTCCCACTTTGCTCCCACTTACGATGACTAAAGCTGAAGACTGCTGAACCCTTTATTTGTCTGGGCCTCCAATTCTGATGTCTGAAGCTGCTCTGCCCTGTTTTATTACTCCTTCGACTGCAGCAGGCAGGGCAAATCTGTGATGTCCTCCAGATATCTCTATATGCCTTAGATGTCATAACTCTCATTCCCTTTGCTTTCTTCTGCTAATAATCACGCATTATTTAAGCAGTTTCCTTTGTGACCCCTTGATTTTTTGTTCATTGTTCGCATCTGGACTCATTCTATTTTAAATATGGTGCCTAGAATTGAACCCACTTTCCTGCTACTGGTTCTCACCAGGATAAGACTGTAAGGGTCATAGAAGTGAGGCTGCATTATTTATTGTGGCATGGCATGGTACATAAGAGGGGCTATAATTATTGTCTGGTACATAAGAGATGTGCCTTGCTTGGTGTATAGTGGAGGGACATATTTATTGAATGAAGGGGTGAATAAATTATAGAGAGTCTGAAGGAATTTTGCTTAAGGTGATCTAGTCTATTTCACTTTTAAAAATGACACTTACACTCTATGCATCTTTTCCCCACAACTGGCATCTACTCTTAAGCTGTATTAAGATCCTAATGACTCCGAACTTTGAAATATTGTCACATAAATTGCTCCTAAATCTTGATATTTTGATCATGGACAGAGAACCAGTTCAGGAGGTCTGAAAAACTTTGTCAGAAATCTTATAATGTTAATGGAATTCTTCAGCTCATCAAGTCAAAACATTTCCCCTGATACTGTGAGGCTGCTTTGGTGTGGTGGTGGTGGTGAGTGGATATGTGTGTGAGAGACAGACAGACAGATGGACACTGCCAGTGGTTATTATGAGGGTTCAGTGAGAAAACATCTGCAAACAGGAGGACCACTTTTCCCAAGAAGGGGACTTCTTTTTCTTCTGTTGTTTCTCTTAATAGAGCTGCAGCGTCCTTTGTGAGTTCAGGTGATTAGGCAGGGAGCTAAACAGACCATAGCTTATTGTAGCCCATTCAGGGCTTTAAAAAAGTTAATAAATGCATTGATTAATTAATTAAAGAGGAATGAAGACAGGCAGGCAGGAAAGAAGAGAGAGGAGGACAAAGCATTTTTATTTATCTAATTGTTCATTTTATGTGTTTTCCCCAGTCCTGGATCGCGAACCTGGGTTCTTTGACTGTATGGAGACCCCTCCCAGACATGGGTTTAACATCTGAGCCAACAGTGTCCACCTATTTATTTTTTCTAAAAGCATTTGATTCTTATAGTTCTATCTATTAGAGATACTTTATTTTTTACTTTTTATGTAATTCTAAAGGTTTTGAAAGATGGATAGTTTGGAGTTTATTTTTTAAGGAGAGGTGTAGGCAGGAATAAAAAGCATGTAGGCAGGCAGGCAGGAAGAGAGAGGAGAAAGCATTTTATTGATTTTTATTTAGTTGTTCATGCTGGTTCTTGCCTCCAGACCCAGGACTTGAAACCTAGAGGTATGTGACCTGCGCTCCTTCAGAGACAATTGACCTAACCATTACTCCACCAGGACATGCTGGAGTTTATAATCATAAAGTGTCATTAGTTTATATATTTTGTCTCTGTAAGAAAGATTATGTTGATCAAAAGCTATTATGGACTGGTTTCCTTAAACACAAGAGCTACCTACCAGCAACAATTGTGCTTTGCATTTTACTTTTGCTCTGAGTCGTTTTTGAGATAAGTATTCATTTCGTTTTCTGGAGTCCTGTGCAGTATGGTTGGTGACAGTTTGTCAGAGACTACCTTTGTAAGGTGGTAGAAGCTGTCAGCGTACTTAGATTCAAACTATTTTCAGATATTTTTGCTCATTTTCTTCTTCTGGTAGAACAAGTGAGACAAGTGCCAAAGCAAAACTAAGCCTTCAATTTCTTTTAAAAAATGTGACATATACATATTTATTATAGAGGAAGGAAAGGGAGATGAGGAAGAAGCATTTTAAGGAAGGAAAGAATAGGAGGAGGAAGAAAATTTTTTTTTTAGTTCATCTTGATTTTTCACCCTATTCTTGGGTCTCAAACCTGAGTCCTTGGGCTTTACATGTTCAGAACCTTTGCCACTGAGCTATAGGGGACCACCATATATTTATTATAAGTGAATATTGCTATTTCAACTTTTAGATAATGAATGAAAAATCAACTAAATAGTGATAACTCGATTTTTAAAGTCAAATATGTCACCAACTATCTAGGATACAGATACCCTATTTAGAGTAAAACAAAATTCTGGAATAGGGAATATAAAATAACCAAAGCTCATACCTCTTTGATAGCTTTTGTCAAACTTTTATAAGGGAGCTGTCCTCTTTGCCTAATAGAAGTTGACTTGGGCTATGGATTGGATTGATACTTCTCAACACTATATCAATTAAAGGTGTAAATTTGATCCTTCTATAAATGTAGATTGACTTTTACATATAGAAAAGAGAATCAGTACTCATAAAATCTGCATTTACATGTTCTGTTTAGATTTGTCATGATATTTATCATTAAATCATAAACATGGCCTCAGTTTCGCAGTAAAAGAAGAGGCATACATGATTTAGTTTTAATTACAAATCACATGGAAATATTTCATTAAAGGAGTTGAGCCTTCACATGACAAGCTAAGTGATAACAATATTTGAGTCAGTGAATGAGGTGATATATACATTTTTGATAGATCTTTCATATAGTTTGAAACCATAGTACGTCAGCTACATATGATGTTGTTTTCTTGTGCTTGTTGTTTTCTAATAGCTGGAAACCAGTGCCTGAAAGACACCCCAGTTAAAACACCGTTAAATTCAGCAGGAGCAGAGAAGTTAACAGGTGTCATTAGCCCTGAGAGGCGGTAAGTGGTCTGTCTTTTAGATTCTTCTGAATATGTAACCAGATTTCTGGATTAAGATAAACTATCACATAACTTCGGTCAGAGCTGTAGGAACGCCTCTCTTTTTGAGGATGATCTGTAGCCATTAGCCATTACTAGAGCTGTTGCCACTGCTTTCCTCATGCAATAAAATGGTGAAATTCATCAGCAGTAGGACTGACACCTCAACAGCCAGCTGGGAAGACATTGGTCCTGGTCCCAGCTGTGTAGTTCCCTCTCTTTGGCTCATCTCCCTCCTTTTCTGCTAGTAGAGTAGAGACATCCACTAACATAGCTGTCCTCCAAATATTGAAGATACTAAATAGTGCTTCAAGGAAAATCCATCTCTTATATGGAAAGTTCTGTAGCATAGAAAATCCTTCAGTGTGTTTTATAGTTATCTTTTAAAAACAGGATCCAGTTTGAAGAGAGTGGTAGAATTAGATAGAATATGTACAAGGTGTTAGATGATACTATGGCATTATTATTAATTTTATCAACGCCATATGGTATTGTGGTTCTGTAGGAATATGTCCACATTTGTTGAATTGGTGTGCTGAAATATTTCAGAGTGAAAAGATCCAGGTCTTCAGATGGATTACTTTCAGATGGCTCAGCAGAGATGAACATGTATTTAACCTGGTGTCTATATACACAGAAAAAGCAAATGTGGCAAAATATTGATGTGTTGAATCTAAGAGCATAAAGGAATGTTCCTTGTATTATTCCCACAACTTTTCTGTATGTTTGACATGTTTAAAAAGGTAGGGGAAAAGTAGTTTTACCAGGTGGCATTGGCTGGGGGCAGAACGATGGCTGCACTCCGGTGGGCGATGACTTCTGTACTCCCTGGTCTGGCCCGAGACTCCTGAGTGTGAGGAACAAAGCACCATCTACGGGGCCCAGTAGACAGGAGACCCAGCTGCACACAGTCTTTGGTTTGTTTTCTTTAAGGTGCCGCTCAGTGGAACTGGATCTCAACCAAATACATGTAGAAGAAACACCAAAAAGAAAAGGAACCAAGGTGTTTGGGAGCCTTGAAAGGGGGTTGGATAAGGTTATCACTGTACTTACCAGGAGCAAGAGGAAGGGCACGACCAAGGACGGACTAAGAAGACGGAAGGTGAGCGAACTCAAATTCTTGAATAAGGATTTCAGATGCTGACTTAACTGGACTACTTTTCTTCAGGCCCAGGTCTCCAGCTCAGGTTAAAGACTTTCATAGCCTGCACCTTAGCCACCTGAGCTACAGGGAACGTTGGGGACAGCTCTTTTATTTTGATCTTTTTAAAGAAAATGATAGAATGAATGAATTGTATTTCTTATTTTTTCTTTACTTATTCATTCCTTTATTAACTTACTTTGTAATGGGCTTTGAGAATGCAGAGGTAAATTAGGTACAGCCACTGTTTGAAGGTGTAACAACCATAATTAAAATATTAAAATTCAGGTAGAGGGATTAATCACAGAAGTAACATAAAAATGTGGGGGAAGCATGGAGCATATATGCGGAACTGTGTGCCCCCTTAATGATGATGACCTGATCTCATTTGTTTTTATCTCTGGTACATTGAGTAGTCCCTGACATGTAGACACCTTTGTAGACCCTCACAAACATTTTGAATATATGGGGAGTTAATTTGAATTGAGCGTGATTTATGTGAGAAAATTAGTGAGCAATGGAAGATCTGAAGATCCTCAAGGGCCTGACGGAGGTTTGAACTTATTTGCTAGACCTATATTATAAGATTGAGTGTCAGTGTGGGCAGTATGTTTCACAGGAAGAGTGATGAAAAGGAAATTACTAGTAGATATGAAATACTTCGTAGTCTCTTAGGTTCTCTCTGAGCAGTCTTTGAAACATCTAGTGAATGACTTTTTTGTGTATGGAAACTAAGAGGTAAAGACACAGGCCATGTCCTTGAGGCTCTCACAGCTTGGCAGTGAAAGCAGACAGGGATGCCATTCTGACGCACTCGGTCAGTGCTGGAATAGAGACATTTCCAAAGGTGTGGGGCCCAGAGGAGGCAGGAGAAGGTGGTAGTGTTCCTCACCATTTGCTACCTAGGTCTGTGTTTGGTTTTTGTACAAAGACTCATTTTGAACAAGTCTGGGCAGGTTTGGGAGAAGGAAAATGCTGAGCCACTGGGCAGATGGGTGCTTCAGGGAGGATGTTCTGAGATTCCCATTTGTGCCCCTTCTTAAAGCAGAAGCAGATTAAGTCTTGTCCATTAGTATTTGTTGCCTTACATAACACAGAAATTTCATGTTGCATATGATTATTTATTATGACCTATTCTGAGATATCTCTAGTTGGAGACATTTAATGAAGTATTTCAAACCCTGACACTAGGATTAAGAAAACCATAACGCCATTTCCCTAAGAACATTAAGTCAAGAAAATTAAAGAAGCTTGCCAAATTATGTACATTATTGAGAAGCTAAGCAATTATCAGATACTGATGGAAAATGTTCTAAAAATGTTCACCTCTGTAAATTGTTTGGAACCTGAATGCAGTTTTCAGTAGGAGCTGCTATGATGTCAGTTGACTTTCTGTGCAGTCCATAACACTTCCAGGATGCAGGAGAACATCCGCAAGGCTGGAAGTGACGGCTTGGGTTCTAGCTTCAGTTTTGTGCTAGGTAACTTTGACGTCATTTTATCCCTGACTCCCTCAATCTCTTTATTTGTAACAATTAGAGATAATGTCTACTCGAGCAACTTCACAGAACTAGAGTGTATAAACGAAGCTGTCTTTATGAGATAGTATCTTGTATATGAAGTGCCTTATTAATAGTGTCAATTATCATTATAATCATGAACATTGAGCATTTTAACCCAAAGGCAATAGAACCATAATTCTAATTAACACAAACTTGAGATCTGAAATGATCTAATTTTGGATCTTTAACTCTTTTAAAATGCTTTAACTTTTTTTTTTTAACAGATTTGAAGGACTTGCTTTCGGGAATAGCCTTATTTTCTTTTCCCATCTACTTATATTAAAAAATTATAAACTTACAGAAAGTTTAAAAGGATGGTACAAAGAACAACTCTCTCTCTCTCTCTCTCTCTCTCTCTCTCTCTCTCTCTCTCTCTCGTGGAAGGAAGGGAGAGAAGGAAGAGTTATTTAAGGAATGAAAGAGGAATAGGAGAAAGAAGCATCTTTGTTTATTTTGGTTATTCACCCCGACCTTGGTCTCCAGACCAGTCCACACACCGGTTTCTAAGCCTCCAGAGCCACAAGGGCATTCCCCAGCACCTTAGTTTTTTAAGATAACAAATCATATAGTTAAGCCTTCTTTTAGAAAATAATCTATAAAAATCTGAAATTTAAATAGATAATTTAGAATAAATTATTTTACAAAAGGAATCACTTAAATTCTGATTTGAAAGTTTTAATGTTATGATCTGGAGAAAGACAATTTACTTTGGAAAAGGGAGTTCTGGACTGGGAGTCAAAGACAGAGGGTCCCATCGTAGTTGTGCCACTTATTCCTTTTATCACTTGATTTTGGGGTTCCCAAGCTCATTTAGCTTGCCTTCAATAGCATGTCATCTGTTTACTTGATATTTTCTTTATAGTGGGTCTCTTTTTAAAAATGTCTTTAGAGGTGAGATTGCACGCTATATGAATACACGTTTTTAGTATGCAGTTAAAATGCTTTTCTATGCACCTGTGAAGCCATAGCCACTGTCCGGTGACTAATGTTAAAACTTATTTCAGAGGAAACTGTGTATTGTGAGTTTTTGCTAATTATGTCTTTCCAGATCAGATTGGAATAAATGCATAAATATTAAGGTAAAAATATTTCTCATTCCTTTTTCTTTTTTAAAGCTTCACTATAATGTAACTACAACAAGATTAGTGAATCCAGATCAACTCTTGAATGAAATAATGTCTATTCTTCCAAAGAAGCAAGTTGACTTTGTACAAAAAGGGTAAGAAGCACAGTTAGAGTCTGTTGCGTTTTTTACTTGGTGTCTTGAGGTTTGAGAGAATATGGGTTGATGCCCATCTCCCCTTTGAAAATTAGGTATTTCCCACACTGTCTTCCCCAAAAGCTTTTATGGTAGTGTTATTGTTTATATTTTATTCTCTTTTGTTCAAGCTATAGAAGTTTTTCAGCACCAAAATTGTTACTACTTTCAAATGCAGACTTTTTAAAATAGGAGAATCAGAATTTCTTATTTTCTTTTAAATCCTATAATTTTCTTTGATGATCTGCCTTACAATAATATTTATATATTGTGATTAAATTTAAGAGACATGCATATAAATCAAGGATTTATATAGAATCCTCCTTAAGACTCGCTGTTTTACAGAATTGAATTTTCCGTGCTTTAGGAAATTATTTCTCCTTAACTCTTTACCACTGTTGAGTGACCTGCCATCAAACCCACTTGCATATGACCTTATGGTCTGAATAACCAGACCTTTTCTGGCTACTAAGTTGTTCATATTTCTAAGCAATCCACTTAGTTATAGCTCTTCAAAATTCAGTATAAAAGCATCTAAAAAGAGCCACTAATAGATTTAATAAAAACATGTAAATGGAATAGTATAGAGAAAAATGTTAAGAAACGTCGTACAAAAGTAATTTTGCTTTCATAATTTGTAAATGTTAGCAAGCATGCCTTGTATGAACCCTAGCTTTCTGTGTAGGCATCATTAGAACACATCTAACTCACTCTAACCTGTTCTTCATGCTTGGGTTTATGGACAGTTCTAGAAACTCTAGCCAAATCTGTATCAGAAAACTTTTTATTATCTTTAATGTATGGTCTCTCTGTCATTAATTGACTGTTAACCAGTGCTTTGTCTAACTTTCTGATCAATTAGAAGGTTTCTGCTTTCATCCTTTTTTTTTCAATTTACATCTCTGTTTTGACCTTTTTTTGTGACAAAGCAGAACAACAGAAGCTAAGTTTTTCAGTGGTGTGATGTTACTAATCTTGGTTATATTTCATGATTACTTTTTCCCAGTGTTTTATATTTAATGTGACTAAATTGCTCTAGCATCTTCCCATCAGGAAGGAACTTAAAAACTGCCAGGGCACCCCTTTTGGCATGTTTGATATTGATTGCTTTTTTTTAAGTGATCAAACCCCCAAACACATAACTAAATAAAAAAAATTAGTTAATGAAACCTCATAATACATAGTAATTATTCATGCTTTTATGAAATAGTCCTAATCACGTGCTCCCTAAATATTTAGGAAACTGAAGCATTGATTTCAAATTGGTTATTTTGTTTAATGTTCATGCTTATTAAGGATCAGTAAGGAAATTAAATGAAACTAAAATATAATGTAAACTAGTTTAAAAACAAGTTTGTTATGCATGAACTCAATTATGCAGTTTTTCAGGAACATACCTTCTTTTTAATTAAAGATGACTTTAAGACTTTGTTTAGATTGGGCTTTCCCATTATCAAAGTTGATAATGTGGCATTTCTGTTTATAAATGCCATGTGTTTCAAACATGGGAATGTACCGTATCCTTGGGCTTTCATTATTATAGCCATAAAGTGATGTGATGACCATTATTAGTATGACCTAAAAACAGGTGTCTTTCCGTTAGATTAGTGTCTTCAGTTTTCATTATATGAAAGACAGAAGTTTCTGATGAGGTTCATGCAAAAAAAAAAAAGTCCTAATCTTTTCCTCTCTTTCCTTTGTTGTGAACATTATGGAAATGGCTTAATGTTCGAGGATTACACTGTTTGAAAGAGTTGCATAAAGGGTGCCAGAGATTTCTTGAGCATGAATTGCATGTTTAGCTATGAAAGAAGGGCTTTTCTTTGGAGCAAGGAAGAATTCTGGTAAAGACTTTCATCCTTATTCTTTAAGATCCTAGTTCAGCTTCTGAGAAAACACCAGTCATACTCTACCACTAAAGCATAGCCAGGTCATTTGGAAACTGTAAGCAGTAATATATTACTTAATATTGAAATCATTGTTCATTTTCTCCACCAGCCTCCTACCAGCTTAGAAGGCTCTTGTATTATACAGAATATTCATGGTCTCCTACTAACTAGCTTCTTATCTTGTTTTTCACAGCTATACACTGAAGTGTCAAACACAGTCAGATTTTGGCAAAGTGACAATGCAGTTTGAACTAGAAGTGTGCCAGCTTCAAAAACCCGATGTGGTGGGTATCAGGAGGCAGCGGCTTAAGGGTGATGCCTGGGTTTACAAGAGATTAGTGGAAGACATCCTATCTAGCTGTAAGGTGTAATTGATGGGTGATTTCCATTCTACTGGATGAGTACGGTTGTAATACAGCCTCATGGAGACTGGTGTGATTGGTTTGATTTTGAAAGTCCTTTTGAACTAGAAACTTGTTTCAAAAGAGCTTTCTGAAAGGCCAATATCTTTTTGTTTCTAAACAAAAGATATTATTTTGTGGATTAATCTAAGGCAAGCCCATTTGTCATTATCTGTTACTGTCTTTTTTAATCATGTGGCTTCGTATATTAATAGCCGTTGACTTTCCTAGATACACTTCGATATGTGAATGTAAGCTCTTAACTATGTCTCTTTTTAATGTGTAATTTCTTTCTGAAATAAAACTATTTGTGAATATAGCAGCTTCTCCTCGTCTTTGTATTTGCTTTTGATCCAAATAAAACCTCAAATGACTTCCTGACTGTTAAGTAGAGACTATTTGGAGTATGTTTTACCTGTTATCAAATATGCCTTGGGCAGAAAAACAGATAAGAATTCATTTGCATAATTTTTTCCTGTCTCTGATTTAAGTAGGATTTATTGAGATCGTTAACTAAGTCACAGCTGTGGTTACTAGAGTTAAACAACACATTTAATATGTTGAGTAAAAGAGTATTGACTTCAGTAAGTGTGTTCGGTCAACAATGATAAGTATCTGAACTATGAACCCCTCTGAAATGTTACTTTATGGTAATTTTCTTTAAGTCTCTGTGTTGGCCCCAAATTTGTATTTTTATTTTATTTTATTGGTCTCTAAAGTCCAGAACTCAAGTTATATTTGTATAGATTTTACCAATTAAACTAGTTGGAGAAAAAAAATAGCACTCTTTCTAGCCAGTAGTGAGGGAGTGTTTTTTTTATTCATTTATTCAATAAGCATTTACTAAGTGCTTACAAACATTAGGTCCTGGGACTGAAGATGATATTGCATAGTAAATGTAGGAGTTCAATCTATTAGCAGGGACAGATTCATAAACCAGTGTTTACAGCGTACAGGGAATGATCAGCTTTGGAGGAATAAGGAATTATTTCTTGGAATAAGCAGTATTTGTTCCTAAAGGATAAGAATTCGACAGAAAGGGAAGAGAGTTATGATTCTTTTTATTTTTTTTTTAAGGAAAGTATAGGCAGGAATGAAGGCGATAGCAGACAAGGAGACAGGAAAAGAGGAGAAAGAAGCATTCCATTTCTCAATTAGTTGTTTTCACTGGTTGTTTCCCACCAGACCTGGGACTCGAATTCAGGGTTATGTGGCTTGCATCCTTCAGAGGCAGTTGACCCAACCACTAACTCCACCAGGGCACGCCGGGAGTACGATTCTTGACAGCAAGGTAGTGTGCATGCAAAGACATGGAATTAAAAAGTGGTGTGTGATGTGTTCAGGGTGGAGGCAGAAGGTGATGCAGCCAGGTAAGAGCAGGAGGTGGGGTTGAAAGTTTAGCAAGAGATAAATGAGGAAAGAACTTGAAGGAGTTGATTGCTTCACAAAAAAAGACCTGTCAAAGAGTTTTGAATTTTTCTATAACAGCTTTATCGAGATGTAATTAGCACCCTTTTATACAGCGCAGTGGTTTTTAAGACGTCCGCACTTCTGCAGCATCACCACACTCTCAACTTCAGAACATTTTCGTCACTGCAGAGAGACACACTGTACCATCAGTGGTCATTCCGATGGTCCTACTCACAGTCCCTGGTACCTTCTACTCTCCTTCGTCTCGACGTTTTTGAGTGTTCTGCACATTTCAGAGAAGTGGAATCATATGTGACATTTCGGGTCTGACTTCTTTCACCTGACATAATGTTCTCAAGATTCATCCCGCTGTGGTGTTTTTCAGTAGTAACTTCAGTCCATTTTACAGCTGAGAAATAGTCCATTGTACACATGTCACATTTTAAAAACCCATTTATTGGTGACATTTGGGTTGTTTCTACTTCTTGGCCAGTATGAATACAGCTGCTGTGAACATTTATGTACCAGTTTTTATGCAGACATGTTTTCCGTTTTCTTCTGCAGATACCCAGGAGTGGAATTGCCGATTTGTTTAACATTTGGAGGGATTACCAAACTGCTTATACCATTTTATTATCCCCACAGTGATATAAGAGGGTTCTGATTTTTTAATACTCTCTTTAGCATTTGTTATTATCTGTCTTGTTTTATTTTAGCCATCCTGGTGGGTGTCCAGTGGTATCTCATTATGGTTTTGATTTGTTTTTCCCTAATGATTAATGATGTTGAACATCTTTTCATGTGCTTATTGACCATTTGTTTGAGAAATATCTATTCAGATTTCTTTTTAATGGAAAGTACAGGCAGCAATGAAGGCAGATAAGGAGAGAGAGGAGGAAGCATTTTATTTTAATTTCGTCTGCACACTGGTTGTTTCCTCCCTGACCTAGGACTCATATCCAGGGGTATGTGGCCTGTGTCCTTCAGAGCTGATTGACCTAACCACTACTCCCACCAGTGTGCACCCTATTCAGATTTTTTGCCCATTTTTAGTTGTGTGTGTTTTTTATTGTTGAGTTGTAAGAATGCTATAGTTATAAAAATAAGTATAGGAAGTATACTGTGAAATATATGATTTTCAAATATTTTCTCTCATCAGTTTTCTTTTTACTTCTTGATGGTGCCTTTTAAAGAATAAAAGTGAATATCTTTCTAGTCCAATTTATCTGTTTTTGTAAAATGTAAGAGAAGAATCACTCTTTCATCCCTGTGGCAGAGAGTATGTATGGATCAGTGATTCTCAAAAAATTTTGACTATAAGCTACAGTAAGAACATCTTTTACTTTGGGATCTATCACACATAAATGTATTTATAGAATACCTTACTTTAATACTGTTTTCTTAAACATTTAGTCTAATAATTATCTTTAAATTAGGATTGTTAGTATATTTACTTGAAAATTTTTTAAAAATTAAAATATTTTCTGGGAATCAATTCAGCTGAGAAATACTACTGTCAGTTTTACACAGACTGGATCAAGTAAAAATACTCTTGACTGCTGTTTAGCCTAATGTTTGCTTTTCTTTAAGGAAAATGAAATGTTAATGGTTGCCATGTTGTCTAATTCTATAGGACCACCTGGGAAATTAAAGGGATAGAGGTATGAGTTAAGTAAATGAGGCTGGGTTAGTTCCTAAGACACAAATATGGTTTAGATTGTTGACAGTAAGCTAAATCTGGCATAGTTACAAATCTGCATCTCTCATTTTTTCTAACCTCACCTTTGCTTCTTTGTAGAGTGTGGGCGAACTTTATGTTCAGGGGATGGCAGTATGAAGGGATGGTGGGGGATCTTGTAAGAATGGCTGAAGGAATTGGGGGTTTTGAACCTTAGGAATACTTGGGGCATTAGCCTCAAATACCTGGAGGACTGTCCTGAGGGGAGAGTGTGGACTTGGTTTGGTAACAGTTTAGGCAAAGAAAGTGCAGTGAGAAGTTGGAGATGGAGGCCTTTTCCTACTCATTTTTGTGTTCCCAGCATGATGTAGTGTCTGGAGCATAGCACGGACTCAGTATATTCATATAAAGTTGACCCATATTGTGTTAAACTTACAATAAAGACCTTTCAGAAGAATGTTAAGCTACCGTCAGGAGAAAAGATGTGGTTTCCCTGTTACTGGAGGTGTTCAGACATGTTGAATAATCATTCTTGTGATAGCTCATAGGGACACTTAAGTATTGAACAGAACCAACCATCTTAAAGTTCCTATCTACCTTAGCATCTGTGGTCCAACAGTAATATGACATACAAATCAATTGTTTGGATGTTGGGAGTAGATAGACCCCAGAAGCTTTGGCGACAGCGTTTTAGGTAGTTTTGAATATCTTGTAAGTTGAAAGTGATAAATGGTCAATGAGTCACAAGAGGCAATACAAGATTGTGATGGGGAAAAATAAGGTATTGATCATAGTATCAGGCATTGAGTACCCACTGTGTGTCAGCCTCCTCAATGGATGAGTTATATCAGGAGCCAGCAAACTATGACCCAAGGGCCATCCTATAGTCATTTTTGTGTGTGTGTGTGAGGTTTTATTGAAATACAGCCATGCTCGTGACTGTCGTGCTATAGAGGCAGAGCTAAGAAGTAACAGGTTGACTCGCCTGCAGACCTAAGAATAAGAACCAGAAAGAAAAAGCACACATATGCTCCAAAAAACAAAAACAAAAACAAAAAAACCCTGATGGGCAGGGAGGTGGCTACAAAGATGTGGTTCAAGTAGAAGCTGAAAGAAAGGACCTAGGATTCAGACAGGACCCTAAGCCATCAAAATTCACAGTGAATCTTCATTAGGTTTGGAATTTCAGATAAACTAGAACAAAACACCTTCCTTTTTCTAAGCAATAGGGCTGAGGAAGATATTATGCACCCAACAGTTGAATGGCTAGGTGCATCTGGAAGTTGTGGTCTGGCCTTTAACATGGTACTTTTTAAAGGTGGGGTCCACAACCCTAAAGCTTTCATTTCTAGAAATGTGTTCAATTATAAAGCCCTGGTAGAAAGAAAGTATGGTGAGAGGAAAAGGAATGAGCCTGTTATTCGAATGTCTCAAATCTTGGATGCAGCCAGCTAAAAGGGCTAAAGTGTTAAGTTCAGTTGACCATTGGTGAGTCCTTCCCTTAATCTTGTACTTACTGTGCCTTGGAGTTGTCTGGCCGTGGACTGACATGTGAAGAGCATAGAGGCACACAGCAACAGGGCGAAGAGAGCAGTGTCAGAACTGGGTGTAATGCTGGTCTCTCCCTTATAAGATGTGTTGCCCTGAGCAAGTCTGTCTCTCTGATTGTTCCATCTATGTGAAACTAATGCCTGTGGGACTAATTTTATGAGGAAGAACTTAGAATATAGAAATGACTCGTAAATAACATGAATTAAGATATATGAATTGTGAAAATTTGTACAAAATGGGGATTGGCTTAATGTCTAAAAATAAGTCAATGTAATATACCATTTGGACAGAATAAGAAAAAAAACTCATGATCATGTCAATATTGCAGAAAAAACATTGACAAAATCCCCACACCTACCCTCTCCCTCCCTCCCTCCTTCCTTCTTTCCTTCTTTTCTTCCTTCCTTCTTCCTTCCCTTTCTTTCTCTTTCAGGAGGAGGCAGGAAGGAAGAGAGAAAGAAGAAGCATTTTTTTTTTTTATTCACACTGGTTATTTCCCCACTGCATGTGGGACTTGAACCCAGGGCTATGTAGTCTGGGCTCCTTTGGAGGCGACTGACTTAACTGCTACTCCACCAGGGCGTACCACAAATACCTTTCTTTAATAAAAACACTCAACAAACTAGGAATAGATGGGAACTTCCCCCATCTGATAAAGACCATGTACAAAAAACCCTAAGATATTTCATGATGAAAAATCAGATGCTTTCACCCTAAAATCAAGAATAATACAGGGTGTCTGCTCTGGCCACATCTACCCATCATTGTTCTAGAAGATCTAGCAATTAGGCTAGAAAGAGAAAAAAGCATTTAGATTCGAAAGAAGTAAAGCTATCTCTATTTCCAGATGACATGTTCTTGCATATAGAAATACTAACAAATCTTTCCACTCCTTACCTTGCCCCCTCAAAAAAAAAAAAAAAAACTATTACAAATAATAAACTGAGGAGGGTTGCAGGAGACAAGGTAAGTATATAAAATCAAAATATAAAAATATATAGTGTTTATAATCTATATAACAACTGAACAACCTGAAAATGAAATTAAGGAAAGTTTTCAGAAACAAAATAGGGAAGAAAGTACAAGACTTGCACACTAAAGTGATGAAACATTATTGAAAAAAATAAGACATAAATGTTTCTCAGATTCATGAAATGGATGATGAGATATTGTTTAAATGGCAGGACCCCCCCAAATTGATCTTCAGATTCAACACAATCACTCTGGAAATTCTGCCTGTGGTTTTGTTGTTCAGAAATTGACAAGATGATCCTAAATTTCATGGGGAATGCAAGGGGCTGAAAAACAGCCAAAACAGTCCTGAGGAAGAATAAAGACAGGAGGATGCATTCCTGATTTCAAAACTTACTACAAAGCTATAGTATTCAAGGCAGTATTGCGATGGCATAAGAAAGAAATAGAATTCAACGAAATAGAATTGAGTCCGAATACTTTTTTTTTTTTAATTGATCTTAGAACATTGCCACAAGCTGTGTGTCTTAAAATGATGCACATTTGTTATCACAGTCTTGTAGGTCTGGGGTCTACTACACACCTCACCAAGCTAAGACTAAGGCATTGATAGGACTGCATTCCTTTCTGTGGGCTCCAGGACAGGATCTATTTTCTTGCCTTTTCCAACTTCTAGTGGCTGTTGCATTTCTTAGCTCATGACCCTCTTCCTCCATCTTCAAAGATAAGAAAGGGCAGTGACATGTGCATACGACTCTTCCTACTGACAACTATTGAGATGTGATTGAGTATCACGTCACTGACTTCCACTGTCACATTTTCCTCTGACTCTGAACTCTTCTCCCTCTTCGGCTTTTAAAGACACCTTTGATTACATTGGATCCACAGATGTTGCAGCATAGTTTCCTTATTTTTAAGGTGAGCTGATTGACAACTTTAATTCTCCTTTGATGTGTAACATTATATTCTTAACACCCCTGGGATTAGGGTGTAATATCTTTGGGGGTCATTCTTCAACCTATCACCATGCTCAACTGGTTTTTGACAAATGTGCCAGGACAATTCAATGGGGAGAGAATATATTTTTCAAAAAGTGATGCTAGGATAACTGGATATCCACATGCAGAAGAAGGAAGTTGAATCTCTACCTCACACCACATTTAAAAAATACCTATATCTATGTAAAATGGATCCAAGACCTAAAAAGTAGTCCCTTCTTAGCAGGTGTTCCAAGAATTGTCAGAGTGTGTATACAACTTAGAGCACAGGGTAAGCCCTAGAAGACGAGCTTCACAGCTATCCTCACTGGCTCTATGGAGAGTGGTCTTGTCAAAACATGTCTGATATGTAAGCCCACCCTCAGTCCTGCCACTACCAAACTTGACCCACCCCCTAATAATTAGCCAGTTGATCCAAATGCCATTTATTGAAGATCCGTTGATTCTTAACACACTTCTAACTTCATTTAGGCCAGTAAGTCAGCATTTATTGAATTTGGACTTCATTCTGGGCACTCTGTGGAGGCATGGGAAAGAATATATGATCCTGCCATCAGGTGCTCAGGGCCTCACTGAGAAACACAATGGGTAGCACTAAGAAGCATAGAAGTCCACACATATTCTTTGTTTTTCAGTATCTCCTTTCCATACAATCTTCACTTAAAGACAACTTTCTAAGAGGCATCTGTGTCTCATAGCATGTGAGAAAGATCTGGAATAGGACCTATTCTTTCTTTGAGACATTGTAATGACTTCTCTAAGACCAGCTGTGATATTTTCTTTCCTCTGAGATGATGCACTTTAGCAGGAAGAACATAGGATGCTAGGACTCAGGCACTTGCATTCTGACCTGATTCTGCTGTATGACCTTGGGTAAGTCACTGCATGTTTCCAGGCTTATTTCCATAAACATGACACATACGCATAGGACTTGTGGTGTCCTACTGACACACAAATGACATCAAGATTGAGATGTAATTTGGAATCATGGATTAAACTTTCAGCCAAGATAAGAAGTTCCAGCAGGGTAGCTACAAACGGCTTGCCGTGCGACATAAATATGTGCTCAAAATGCAACAACCCTGAAAGACTGGCCTGAACAACACACTTCTTTGACAGGTAGGTATCCATGCTGCCGACTTGCTTGGTTTTCTGAATTCCTAGTCTAGCTTATATACTCTGACAAGCCGCAGGCATTTGCTTGATAGAAATAACTTACATAGAAAAATATTCCAAATTTCTAAGCAAAGAGTTACAGAGCATAAAAATGTGATTCCATAGGAGACTTTTAAAGAACTTTGATTGTACATGGGAAATTTCTTACATTTGTCCTAAGAGACATAAATTGTACAGAAGGTCAGGGTACTCAGTGGTGTATATTGATTTTTTTAAATGTTGGAGATGCAAAAAAGATGTGGGAAGGAGGTGGCTCTTAGGACTTAATGTTTTAGTTTATTTTTGCAATTTAATGTTAAATTTGATTCTGTTTTGTGTGAGCTGTAAGAATGAGGAAACATTGATTTGTAGAATTTCAGAGCCTAAAGGGGCCCTTGAAATAAAAGACAACTGCCCCTCTCCCCGCCCCACCCTGCCGCCGTATGTCCTTAGCTGAGAGGAGGAGCTTTTTTTAGCGAGGAAGATGGAAAGAAATCATAGGGGACAAGTCCAGGGTGACAAGATCCACCATCCATCATGGCTCCTGACCACCAACAGTTGGAGCCTTTCTCTTTACTCTGTGAGTTTTTTTTTTTTAATTAACCTTTTTTCATTTTTCCTACTTTAGAATTTCACATTATAGTCCTTTGTTCATTCTCCTCTTTTCTCTCAATAATGAAAATGGATATAATATGAACTTAAACTCACTTGCGCTGGGTCATTGCCAGTGCTTAATAAAAGTGTATCAGTATTTGTAGTAATGATAATAACCCACAGATAATGATGTCGCTAAAGACCAAAGGGTCCCCTTGCATGAGAAGGACCCCCCCTTCCAGTCACCTAGCTTTGCCAGATTTAAAGGAGACCTTGACTGCTTTAGATAGTCGTTGTCCCTTTTAAATTATCAAGGTTTCATGGAGACAAGCATTCTTCACTTAAGGGTTTTCCAGACTGTCTGATGTGCTGGGCTCTGGATAACCTTGTTCCTATGTCATCATCTGTCATGCTGCCTCTTGGAAATTGTTCCCTGATGTTTGCAAAAATGAACTACTAAAGGAAAACTAAAAGAAATGTCCTTTGTCCACTTACACACATGCACACACACTTCATTATTGAAAATGATTACACTAAGATAAGGGGGAGAGGGTTACATAGGGATTTGAAACTGGGATGTGAGGAATGGTGGAGATGTGATAGTCATCCTAAAAAATCTGAAGATATGTAGAAGAGGGACTTGATCTTTTCTGGGTGTGCCCAGTGGGAACTAAGAAGACCCAGTGTATATATATAATAAGATATTTGGTTCAATATGAGGTAGGATTTTCCTCACTGTCTGAAAAGGAAAGAAGCTTGCCTAACAAGTGGCCAGTTACCTATTCCTGGAGTGCTCCAACAGAAACAGGAGAATCCCTCGACTGGGACAATCAAGGAGAGGTTATGAGATTAGGTGCTGTTTGAAATGAATTCCTTGAGGTCGCTTTCTAATCCTCATGGGCAATTAATTCTATGAGGTTCTTAAACTGAGAATCTAGGATCTGAATTTTACATTGTAGTATGGGAGCACACGCATTGCTGCATTATTTATAATAGCCAAGAGGTGGGAGCAATCTAAGTGTCCAGGACATGTGAGTGGATAAAGAAGATGAGGTATATATATACATAATGGAATACTACTCACCTATCAAAAATGATGAAATCCTATCAATTCCAACAACATGGACCTAGATGGAATTATGCTTAGTGAGATAAGCCAGAAGGAGAAAGACAATATCACATGATATCACCCGTGTGTGATATATAGAAAAACCAAGCAAACAAAATGAACCAAATCGAACAAAAATAGAATTTTAGTCAATAAAATCAAAATAGTGGTTACAAGAAGGGAAGAGGGGCAGGCAAATTGGGTAAAGGGATTTGATTAGTGAAAGAAGAACTGGAATGGTGGTGAACTGAATGTATTATATACAGATGTTGATTTATATAATACACATTTTAACCTATATGGTGTTCTGATATAATGTTCCCTAAATAAAACTAATTAAAATTATATTTTGGGTGCATGTATATACATAGATGTACATCTATATATCTATTTTTTTAAAGAGGAAGGAAGGCAGGCAGGCAGAAAGGAAGAGAGAAGAGGAAGAAGCATTTATTTAATTTTTCATTTTGGGGTTGCCCACCTCTCACATGGCCCCAGCCCTGAGCTGTGAATCTGTGTCCAGAGCTGTTAGGGCACAACTCTTTATTCTTTCTTTTTCTCTTTCTGGAGAAAGAGATATGTATATGTGTGTGTGCACATATGTATACATTGTGTTTATACCTATATATGTATATACACACAAACATACATATATAAAGAAAGTTTGAGTCTAGACACCAGAAGAGGAAAATGGTTCCTTTCTAAGGGACTGGACTCTCCCCTGGCTCCAGGGTTGTATGCCAAGATCTAAGCCCCAAATTGTAACTGGAACTAGCCATTGTTAATCTGTCTCTGAAGAATAAATAGATGGAGTCAAAGAGAAATAGAAGAAGCAGTATAAGTCACAAAGCCAAGAGAGATCTTTGTTAGTAATCACTTAACGTGTTTTGATGCTTCTTCATTTGGCGCATATATATTAATGTGTTATGTCTTCTTGCTGGATTGACCCCTTCATCATTATGTAATATTCTTCCTGTCTTTTGTTATCTTCTTTAATTGGAAGCCTATTTTATTTAATTGCAGTAACATTGTTTTATAAATTACAATAAACTCACATGTGTAGTTTCCCCATATGTGCAATTTCCCCATTTCTCAGATATGTCATCACACCCTACCCTCCACCAAATCACCAAGTGTTCTTCACCATTGTCCATTGGGCTCAGCCACCACTTGCCCCATTAACCCGATTTATTTTTATCTGATACAAGAATGACCATCCCTGCTTATTTTTATGTTACCATTTGACTATAGGATTATCTTCCAGCCATTGACTTTGAGCCTATGTTTATTTTTCGAGTGTAGATGAGTTTCCTATATGCTTCGGTATATTGGTTTTTCTGTTTTTTTTTTTTTTTGTTTGTTTGTTTTTATCCATTCAGTCACTCAATGCCTTTTCTTTTGCATCTTCTTTTTTTTATTTAATGAAAACATAGAAAGTTTACATATAATTGTGAATTACATCGGGGCACTAACTGTGAAGGGACTGAGTACTCTAAAATGTACCCTGGAAATGAGAGCTGAGTATCGAAGGAAGGAACATGTTGAAAAGAGGGAATCTCTCCCTAAGGTTGGAATTGTCATCTGGAGAGGGTGTAGTTGCTGTCCACTGGTGGTGAAGAAAGTCACTGTGTTGTCTTAGGTCAGGACTAGTTCCTGGAAAGTATGCAGAAGTTGGCAGGCAAGAAAGAGACACTTTGATGAGTTGTACTGATGAACAAGGACTGGAAGCAAGAAACTATGCTGGAGGTTTTAATTTGACCAAGGCTGGCAGACAGCAGCCACTGTAGTATATTTGCTGTCTTACTGTTTTTCTGTGTGGTTTATTTATGTTTTATAGAGCATCCTTTAATATTTTCTGCAAAGCTGGTTCTGTGGTTATAAACTTCTTTAACTTTTGCTTGTCAGAAAAGGTTTTTATCACTCCTTCAGTTCTGAATGATAATTTTGCTGGATATAGTATCCTAGGTTCAAAGTCCTTTTCTTTCAGCACTTTGAATATATTATGCCATTCCCTTCTGGCCTGTAGAGTTTCATTTGAGAAGTCTGCTGACAATCTTATGGGGGCTCTTCTGTATGTGACATGTTTTTCTCTACTGCTTTTAATAGTCTTTCCTTATCTTGCATTTTTGACATTTTGATTACCACATGTCTAGGTGTATTTCTGTTTGAGTTTCTTTTATTAGGAACTCTGAGTTTCCTGGATCTGGAGACTGGCTTCATTCTTCAAATTGGGGAAGTTCTCATCTATTATTTCTTCAAATATGGTTTCTGTCCCCTTTCCTCTCTCTTCCTCTGGAACCCCTATGGTGTGAATGTTGTTTCTTTTGATGTTATCCCAGAGGTCTCGAATACGATCTTCGATTCTTTGAATGTTTTTATCTCTGCTGGTTTACTTGATTGAGTTCCTCTGTCCTATCTTCCGGATCACTGATTCTATTGGAAGCTTCATCCATCTTATTGTTGAGTTCCTCTATTGAGTTCTTTAATTCAGCCATTGTGTCTCTTACCTGTTTGATATCTTATTTTAATTCTTCTCTTTGCTTCCTGACATTATTGTTTACTTCCTCTACTGAATTCTGGATTCTCACGTGTATGTTAATCACTGTTACCCTAAATTCCTCTCCAGGTAATTTACATATGTCTGCTGTATTCAGATTGTCCCCTGGATTTTTTATTGGATCCATCATTTCACCTTTATTTTTCTGTGCCTTTGCTCTATTCGGCATTCTGTTAATACTTCTGAGGGTTCGGTTTCCCTGGCTTTTGCATAGGTTTGACTTGACCAGAATTGGCAATCAGGCTGCAGTTTCACCTCTACCCACAAGGTGGTGCTAGTGGGTAGTGTTGAGACTTGGGACTGCCTTCTAACAGTAATTCAGAGTGTGGGGCACCCGATGGGTGGGATTTCTGATGGTTGGATATGCAGTGGGTGGGATTTCCACTCAATGGACCCCAAGCTCTGATGTGAAATGGTTGTGGGAAGTGTTTGATTTGGCTGATTTCCTGTATGGCTGCACCCAGAGCAATTTCACTGTGCGGGCTCCAGGTCAGCTTCCAGTGCACTGCCTCTCCTTTCACCCCCCTCCCAAGTCAATCCTCTGTGGCTATGCGTCTCAGCCCCACTGGGCCCGCCTCTCGCTGCCTTTGCAGCTGGTCCGGAAATCCCTAGCCTCCACCCCACCATGTGTCCAGAGACCCCCCCCAAGCTCTGTCCCAATTCTAAATCCACAGCTTAGCTCAGAGCCTTGTTGGGTGTCTTCACCCACCAATAGTCTTCAGATAGTCTTCAGCTATTCTGTCTCCAGCTCAAATGCCAGTCGTTTCTTGGTGTTTGTCCCAGGAAATTAGGTGATTTTTTTTTCCCCCGGTGTCTGTGGGGAGCGCCTGAAAGTGTGTCCTATCAAGTCACCCTCTGGAAGTTGACCTCCCACTCAATGCCTTTTGACTGATGAGTTCAATCCATTAACACTTAGGGTGATTATTGACATACAGTTGTTCATTGCCATTTTGTTGCTTTCTGTCTGTTGTACCTTTATTCTTTTTCCTTCTTAGGTGCTTTGAAAACATTTATATTATGTCTGGTTTCTCTTTTTATATTTACCTTTATTTTTCATATGGGTTTATGATTCGTGGTTACCCTGGGTTTTACACACAAGTTTGCAGGCAGGAAGATAGAGAAGGAAGAAACATATTATTTTGTTTCTATGTAGTTGTTCACACTCATTTTTCCCTTTGACCTGGAACTTGAACCTAGGGATATGTGGCCTGGATCCTTAAGAGGCAATTGACCTCCACTCTACCACCAGGGTGTGTCTTTTTTTTTTTCTAAGGAAAGGTATGGGTAGGAATGAAGTTGAGTAGGCAGGCAGGCAGGAAGAGAGAGGAGAAAGAATCATTTTATTTAGTTGTGCATCTTGGTTGTTCTCTCCTGCCCAGGACACAAACCTGGTTCCTTGGGATGTATATGGACTGTGCTTTGGCCATAGGCAGTTGACCAAACCATTTTTCCACTAGGGTGAACCAAAATCAAGTCTTGAGCTCTTTCTAAGATTCCTTAGTTTTACTTTCTTCCTCCCCACATTTTATATTTTTAATATATGCTTTTGCTGCTTCTAAGTGGAGTTTCTTTTCCTTTTTGTAGACCTTTATGTAGTATTTCTTGTAAGTCTTGTTTCATGGTGATGAGATTTTTTTTGTCCATAAAGTTATTTAATCATTCCTTCAGTTCTAAGTGACAATGTAGCAGGGTAGAATATCCTTAGTTGGATGTCATTTTTTTAGCGCTTTGAATATATCATGTCATTATGTTCTGGCATGTAATATTTCATCTAAGAAGTCCACCAACAATCTTGTGGGAACACCTTTGAATGTGATTCACTTTTCTCTAGCTTCTTTTAAGATTATTTCTTTATCTTGTATTTTTATCATTTTAATGACAAAGTGACTTAGTGTATGTCTGTTTGGGTTTTTCTTGTTTGGAACTTTGAATTTGGAACTTGGAATTTTCTGGGTTTAGATGTCTGTTTCCTTCCTCAGATTAGGGAAAGTTTCAGTTATTATTTCTTCAAATATAGTTTCTGCCCTCTTCTTTCTTCTGAGACCCCTATGACATAAATGTTGTTCCTCTAAAAGTTATCCCGTAGGTCTTGTATGCTGTCTTAATTTCTTTTAATTCTTTTTTCTCTTTGCTGGTCCACTTGGGTACATTCTATTGCCCTATCTTCTAGCTCATTGATTTTGTTGGAGGCTACTTCCAGTCTACTGTTGAACAGCTCTGTTGTGCTCTTTAGCTCAGCTATTGTGTTCTTTAGTTCCACGAATTCTGTTTGGAACTTCCTCATATTTTCTTTATCTTTGTCATAGTTCTCTTTTTGTTGTAGTCCTCTATTGTTTTACTGATTTCAGTGAGTGTCATTAAAACTGTCGCTTTACAGTCTTCATCAGGTAGCTTACTTAATTCTGTTGTATTCAGATTTTCCCCCGGGGTTTTGTTTTGGTCTATCATTTTGCATAATTTTTTTTATCTCTTTTATTTGTTTGGCATTCTGTATTTATTTCTATGGGTTAGACTTTGATGTAAAGACCTTGTATCAGGATAGCAAGTTGTACAGTACAGGCCTGAGTGTTGGTCTGAGATGCTGGGCTTCCTTTAGTTGTATGGTAGCAGAATTGTCAGGAGTGTGACACTTTTACAGCCCTTGCTGCATTGAGGCTAATAGTCCAGCCTACAGAGTTGGTGGTTTTTCCCCAGAATCACAGGCATGAATAATACGGCACAAGGAGAAAGATCCAAGAATTGTGGACCTGGTCTGTAAGGAGGCCACAGTCCCAATGAGGAGGGCGGGGGCAATCCCCTATGAAAATCCCACCATCCTCTGGAGAAGTAGCTGTCTCACTGGGGGGAGGGGAGATAGGGGGCTAGGGGTGAACATTCTAGGAAGTACCTAGAACTAGATAGCAAAGCTGTTTTATATAGTCCAGGCACACAGAAACTGTTGTTCCTTTTAGCTTCCTTGAGAGTCAGAGAATAGAATTTTTTGCTGAGCAACCCATTCAACTTTCTGCTCAGGCAGGCACTGTAGACCTGGCTGTCTATCTCTGGAAGCCCTTGGAAAGGCAGCTGTGGGCACCACAGGTTGACATAAGTGCACTAATGAAAAAGAAGGCAGGAATATTTCCCCTGGGGCCTTCTTGCAATTGTGGCCTCCAGTGCCAGCACCTCTCAGAAGCAGTATCTAGGTCCATAAGGAGGTTGTCCTTCTTACCACCCCACACTAAGACTTTTAGTTCAATGACTGAAAGCTAGTTCCCAGGTATGGTGACACCTGCTATGGGGGAAAGCCCTTCAGCTGGGGGAGAATGTCCATACACTGGTCTCTCCTTGCAGCCCCAGGGTCTCTGAACAGGGCAACGTGATGCTGGTCAGCTTCTCCTACTGTTTAAGAAGGTGTGTGTCCTTCCTCTTTGTGAAGATGTTGGTCCCCCTTCCTTTTCCAAGGTTGTAGCTGCTGAACAAGTATATTTTGGTTGTGCCTGTGGGAAGGAGGTGTGCTCAAGAAGATCTTAACAGTTTGTCACCTTGGAACTGGTCCTTCAACTTTTAGAGGGCATCTTTGAAGTAGGAATAGATAGCAGTACTGGATGCTGCAGAGAAGACAAGAAGACTAAGAAATGAGAAGAGGACACTTAGATTAGTCAAAGAGGAGCCAAGAGGAGTGTCAAAACTTTGGTGGAGCAGAAGATTGACCTCAGGAAGACAAGAGAATTGCTGAGAAGTGGATGCAAGAAATTCAGACCACATGCTCATGAATTTGGCTACAGAAATATTGACTGAAAGTTAGATAGGTAAAATATATGACAAGAAGATTGAAGGCAGAAGGAAAGAGAATGAAGATGAGAAATTGCTGATATAGGAGGTAGAAAAGATGCTGGGTAGGAGAAAGATTCAGAGAGCCAGCAAGTGAGAAAGAACTTGACTGTGGTATAAATAGTTTACAAAGTGCATTTCAGATTTTAATACTATTTGATCTTTTAAATATTATTCCCAGACTTCGGATGTCATCTCCATTTTCCAAATCCACAAATAGACTCTATGCAGATGGGACTTTGTTTAAAGGGATGTAAGAATTTTTTTTTGGACTCTAAAGGGGGTATTAGACTCTGGAAGAAACTGCTCAGAGATAACAGGTCTCTATGGGAACCCTTGACTTACTTGTTGCTGAAAGAATGACCACAATACCTCTTCATCACCCCTGATATTACTGACCACTTCCTTCAGTGGAACTCTATCTACTTCTGATTTTAATTCCTTCTGGAATTCTTACTGCTCTTTTTCAGGCCCTTCTGTATGCTCCTTAGATATTAGGGATTCCAGACTTTTGGCCTTGGCTCTCTTTCCTTCTCTTTCTACTCTTCATGTTTTTCTGCATGTTCTCATCTGTCCTGTGGCCCATGATGGCTTCCAAATCTATATTCTAGCCCAGAGCTCTCACCTCAGCTCCATGCCTCTTGTCCATCTTTAACACTGTACCATTCCATTTGGATGTTCCATAGGCACCTGAGAGGCAGCATTTCTAGACCCAAACTTCTTATTCCCCAAAACTCTATTTTCTCCTATAGTCTCCATCTTTAGCATGACCATACATCCAAGCTTGCTTGGAATAGTCTTAGTTAAGTCTATTGTTCTGGCATAATAATTAGTCCTCCTTTTAACTTCAAAGATGTCCTATTTGAATGACATATCATTTTATGTATCACTCTATCCATTTTGGACAATGGCTTGACCATTAACTTAAACACTCATGCCAGAAATTGCACACTTATCCTAAACCTCCTCTTGCTTATTTCCCACATTCTGTGTTGTTCATCTAACTCCAGTAGACTTTGGGCCCTGTGCTGCAGGGACAGTGTCTTATTTGCTTTGACATTCCCTGTGCCAAGCATAGAATCAAGCCTATAAAAGATGCTCAATATATGTCAAGTGCACATGGAGAAGGAATTAAGGGATGGAATTAGAAGTCATAGACTATTAGAGCTGGAAGTGTGAGCTCTTAGCCCTTTCTTCTCATTTTACAGATAAGGAAATTTAAGCTCAGTGTGGTGAGTGTACTTGACTGAGGTCACATAGCCTCTTAGTGGTAGGGTTAGGATTAGACCTCAGATCTACCAGAACTTAGGTGATTTTAATCTTCCTTATTAAATAGAAGGATAACTCAGTAATCAGCCTTCATTAAACTCTGTGTGTGTGTGTGTGTGTGTGTGTGTGTGTTTTAGGGGATTTGAAGTGTGGCATGATCAGGGAGAATAGAAATTCTTGATCCCAACAGCATTCAAAGGAGTTGAACAAACCCTTCAAGATTTATTTGAGAAGCATTACATCCATTTTCTATTGTAGACATTTTCACTTCCCTAACATTGCCAGGTCATGTTAAAATAAAATCGGATCTGACAATAGCGCAGGTGCTGTCTTTTTTTTTTTTTTTTAAGTAAGAATAAGATACTGAGAGTCACCCTCAACATGGTGGGTTATTGGAGGCTTTGCTAATATTTATTTCTCAGTCTGACATGTGTCTTAAATGTGGGGGATTATGGAAGAGACGATGTTTGACTGTCTTTAGTAGAATCTGCTCTCCTTTTAATTCACTTCTGATTCTTTTCTTAGCCTATTGACTAATAAATCATCTGATTTTAAAAAAGAATCCTTCTCTTTTATGAGATTTGTGGTAGCTGCATCTAACCCTGAATTCCATCAGGTTAAATATTCTCTGCCCATTGATTAGAGAAGACAAAGACTCATATCTGCTATCTCATATATATATATATATATATATATATACACACATATATATGTAAAACTATTAAAATCTCTTTTTTATATTAGTCATACTGCACATTTCTTCTATTCTTACACTACATACTTACATTCATCATTCCTTAAATGTCGAATCCTCTTTCTTTTCTAAACACTCTAATAAGCTTATTATTTCAGCCATTTATATTTAACATTAAAGTTTAATCATGAAGTTGTTAACCATAAAAAATTATTAAATAAGTGAGTTTAGAATGAGCATGGAACTGCTGGAAGAAATGAGTGAGCATTTCAGAACGAGCACTTTGGAAAAGAAATTTATGTATCGAAAACAATGGAGAATTACAATTAAGAGCTCTGGGGATCTCAAACTGATTTGTCCAGCTATTACATAGCCATTTCAATTTAAATTAAAATTGTAACTATTTTCTAGTCTACTAAAAATATGAGGTGTCACATTAAGAGTTTTAATGGTGCGTTCTCTGGGGAATGCAAAAATGCAAGATTGTAGCACATAAATAACTATATAGTGAAGAGTGAATTAATTCTCTGCCAAAAATGAATATGATAAAAACAGAAATGACAGTGGATTATTTTATTCCCTCTAGTGAAGCGCAGCTTACACATTAGAGCAAAGAAACAGTTCACAGGGTGTCTAATTCCATATCACTTTGTCAGGGCTGATGGAAAGAACAACACAAAATAATTTAACTGGTTGAACTCAGGCATAAATGAGATCATATATTTTGTTCCTCAAAGTAAAATATTTTTTAACCACAGAAAGTAAGTTGATTAATATCTGATAGCCCTGATTCATAGAAAATTGGATTAGTCAAGGTTTTAACTACTATAGAACATGTTTAAGGCAATCAAACTTCTGGAGGGGAAAAAGAATAAGTCAAAAGCAGAAGGTGTGGCTTCCTGGAGTAGGCTAAACTCTGGGGTGTGTGTGTGTGTGTGTGTGTGTGTGTGTGTGTGTGTGTGTGTGTGTGTGTGTGTGTGTATGTGTGCGCTCATGTGTGCTAAAAGGGTTGGTGAGAGTGGGTGGAAGGTCTGATGACAGGACACAGAAGATTTAGGATTTTATTGTAATACAAGTGAATTGAAATAAAATAAGCCAAATTTTGACAAAGAATAAAAAGAGAGTTGTTTGAAGAACCAGGAACAAGAAATGTACTATACCTAAGGTTGGTTGAGCTTCCTGATAGCCAAGATAAAAAGGAAACTAATGAATTTCATAATTGTTGATGTCCAAATTAGTGTTTTCCTTCCTACTCCTTGTTCTTGGAGCGCTTTATTGTTTAGAGCAGTAGTTCTCAAGTTTACATGCACTTGGAATTAACTAGGGAGTTTAAAACACACTAAGCATGAAACCTGCCTCTGGAGATTCTGTTTAACTTGTCTAGGGTGGGGCATCTGCATCTATGATTTTAAAAAGCTCCTCAGGTAGGCTTGATAGACAATGGGTCTGTGGCTCAGTGGTGCAGAACTTTATGGAAAACAATGAGTAATCACTTTTCTGCAGAAGATGCAGAAACTCTTAATACCACCAATTATCATGTTAATTCTTAATACAAGAGGAATATTGACTTGTAGTTCAGTGACAGCAATTCTAAAACAATTCAACTCCATTCCTGCCACATAAAATTACAGGCATTTGTACTTTTCGTCATCTATTTCTGAAAATCAGACATCTTGCACACATATCCAATCTGGAAGTCCATTTTACATGATTTTTAAATGAGTAAAGAAAATCAGTGTGTTATGTGGAAACCAAACCACATCTCCTGAACCAAATTTTATAGAAACAAAACTAAAATGCAGTCAAATGCCTTTTTTTAAAAAAAGAAAAGGTGCAGGCAGAAATGAAGGTGAATAGGCAGGCAGGCAGAAAAAAAGAGGAGGAAGAAGCATTTTATTTTATTTTTATTTAATTGTTCACACTGGTTGTTTCCCCTTGAACCCAGGGGTATGTGACCTTGCTACTTTGGAGGTGGTTGACCTAACTGCTATTCCAGCAGGCACACTGTCAAATGTCTTAAACTTTTTTTTTAAAGAAAGATGTGGACAGGAATGAAGGTGAGTAGATAGGCAGGCAGGAAGGGAGAGGAGGAAGAAGCATTTATTTTATTTAGTTATTCATGGTTGTTCCCACAGTCCCAGGTCTTGAACCTGAGTCCTTGGGATATATGTGGACTACTTTTGGTGGCCTTTTCTGGTAGGCTACCAGGGCACGCCTCAAATGCCTTTATTAATTTAAGTTAAATAATCATATTAGGATATAAGATGGTTCACAACATCCCTTCCTATCATTAAATGATAAATAGGTTTAATCGTTGTTTGTGTCCAGTGACATGTCTTCTTGTAGGGCCAGCTCCATCTGAGACACACCTCCCTTTTGTTGTCTCCTAGTATGTGGTTTTCATCTGATTCTTTTTTGTACAGGAAAGGTGCAGGCAAGAACGAAGCAGAGCAGAAGCAGGCAGGCAGAGAGAGGAGGAAGAAGCATTTTATTTATTTCATTTATTTGTTCACGTTGATTGTTTTTGTCAGCCTTGGGACATGAACATGGGACCTTGGAGATGGATGTGAACTGCACTCAACCTCTATTCCACCAGGCGCGACTGCCTGTGATCCTGATGATCCTCCAGTGGTGGTTGGAACATAACTTGAGACTTTCCTCTTACATTGCTTTGTAAATAACATCACGGTGAAATTTTGTGATGCATTTTAGATGACTTAAAACACTGTCCTTATGAATATAGACTGAAATTGTATAGAATGGGATGTATTTTCTATGAAATTTAGGCATTCCTATTCTAAGAGGCATTCTACCAGGGAAGTGACAGGGAGACATTCTGTATTTTGAAAGTCCAAGATGGATGACCGGGGTTGAGAATTGAATTAGTAAGAATTTTTTTTTTTTTTTTTTTTTTTTGGCTGTAAGCAACATAATACCCTTCCTCGTTAAAGTGTGTTTCCCAGCCCCTGGACACCGGCAGCACACCTGAGGTTGCCAATAAGGAATGGGATGGGAGGGTGGGGAAGGGGGAGAAATGGTGGCAGTGGTGGACAGTGCTGAAGAACGCTTGGTGATTTGGTGGAGGGCAGGGTGTGTTGACATATATATGAGGAATAGGGAACCTTTACATGTGAGCTGATTATAATGTGTAAAAATAAAAAAAAGATTAAAATAAATAAATAAAGTGAATTTTCACGGCAAGAAGTCCAGAGGTGGATGGACACAGTCCAGTAACTTAATGAGCTAATAAGGGCTATGGATGCTCCCACCTGCTTTATGCTTTATTTCAGTCAAGATGTTGGTGATGTCTCCTCTAATGGTCACACAGTGGCTGCAGCAGCTTAGAGCATCCTGTCCTCTGTCAACAGGAAGAGCTGGCAGTGAAAGGTCCCATCCTATTAAGTCGTTCTTTTTAATCAAGAGCAAAATCTTCCTTGCAAGCTTCAAGCAGTATTGTCCCAACCCCACACTAGTTGAAATAGGCTGAAATAGGGCCATATTAGCAATAAAGGAGGCAGGGACAGTGGTTATTTTGCATGTGTAACCTCTATCACGCAAGCAAGATGAGGAGAGGAAAGGCCAGTGAGATCAATAGAATCCACATTCTGTCATTAACCATGTATGTGTCCTGGGGCAGGTGTCTTACCCTCCACAAATTGACTGGATTCTCTGGCAGCACTTTTGCTTGAGCTTGAAAACGTTATGTCTTGATTGGAGAAGAGAATCTCTTTGGAAATTCTCAGGGCACCTTGGCACATAAAAATTTCTAACAAGTTCAGCAGTAAAGAGAACAGCTTAGCTGTCCAACCCAGTATTTCCAAAATGTACTTGATGGTTGACTCTTTTTTCATAAGCCAGAAACTTGTTAGTATGTGTGTCTAGGGTTCTGTGGAGCTCTTCAAGAAGCAATGCTTTTAGACTGAAGTTTCTTAAAGATGCGGCCTTCGTCTTTAAATTTCAAATTTCTCAGACTGCCAAGAGTTTTCCAGGTACTGCCTCTCATCCTTCAGTCATACCTTTAATCTCACTTCCTCAGAGGAAACATTTCATCCATTCAGACAAGGTCAGATGATAGATATATATCTTGCCTAAATGTGTCCTGTTCTCCTCCTTTATAACACCCCAACTGCAGTAAATTGTCAGGTATGATTCTCTGTTGTCTATCTTGCCAGATACAGGGTTAGCTTCAGGACAGCAAGGGTCGTGTCTTTTTCACTGCTTTATCTCCAGCTTCCACCACAGCAGCTGGCTCATTCAGGTGCTCAGTATATAGTTTTGAATGAATGAATGCCCCACACATGGTGGACTAGAGAGACATCCGGTATAGGCACACCTTGTGTTTTGTTTCCCAGCATTAATCGTTCAACCATCATCTTCCAGAATTGATCCATCCCACCCATTCTGTGCAGATGGTGGCTCCCATTGGCGATGGGTCCAAGAGTGGGTAACTGCACCAGTAAGCACCCCCTTAAAGGCTTTAAAATTTGGGTTAGAAAGGCAAGATTTCTTTATTCCCATTAGTTAAAAATATAAGAGACAAAGCTCAGAAACAGTTGGCTTCCATATTCCCTTCTCTCTGAACCAGAGTTGTGGAGAAGAGAAGTGGGGTGAAAGTGAGACAGGGGAGAGAGACATGATACCCAGCTAGAGACTGAAGATGAAGAGTATGTTGGTAAGACTGAGTTTCCAGGTCCTTTACTAGGGACTTCCCCATATTCCTGTTATTGAGATTTGTGAGATCCTATTTTATCCTTGCAATAGCTTTCGAGCTCTTGTTTATGTTCATTTGAGTTGTTTTTTTCTGCATCTTATTAATCCTAATATAGTAATTATTGAGAATGAGTCAGATGGAAAAAGGAAGGGGACAAAGGACACGTGGGCTCATGAATGTGTACAGAACATTGTGCAGAGGAACTGAGTTGAAGTCAACGTTGGCGAACTAGGGCACAAACAGAATATTCTAGATATAGGAGGAAGAAACAGTCTACATACAAGATGATCTTGAAGATTAAATGAGCTAAGAAGTGTAAATGCACTTTAAAAACCCAATTAGAAGGCATCTTTTCAATACACGAAATATGCATTCAGGGGGCTGGGGGAGACTGCAAGAAGCTCAGACCACACGCATTGCCATGTGACCTGATGACTGGCATTTTGCAGCCGCCATCATCTCCGGCACCTAGACCTTCCTGCCTTCCCCATGAAGAGCATGTAGCCCCACGCTGCCACAGCACCTGGCTCTTCTCTACTCTGCAGGTGTGCTCACAGACATTCTGCTTCTTGTTCCTTGACTGCCCTACTTGGGGACACTCAGACTGTGTGAAGGACACCACCAGGGCCACCGTAGGTGACTGAATAATGCATGAAACCAGAATTGGTGAAGGGGAAGTCTCCCCAAGTGGATGGTGGGTTGAGGACAGGGTCTGGTCTCTATCTGTGGGAACCCAACTTTCCATCTACCGTGCCTTTCGGATTGACAGCTCAGCCCATATGGATGAGGTGTCAGGGGGAAGGGTCCTTGAGACCCTCACTTTGAGAATGAAATGAAGACTCAAATGCTGACAATCCGAAGGGAAAGAGAAAATTGAATACAAAGAGCAACAGAGTCCCGGAAACCTCCTGGTGAGAAACTCACATGTGGGCCGGGGCATTGACGTTTATCTGAAATGCAGGACTCCGCGAGGTGGCAATGAGGTGGTCCCAAGGTGGAGTCATGCTGATATTTTCCCAGAGTAGAAGGAGAATTCTGGGGGAAAGGGTGCTCCTCTTTTCACAACATTTAGGGTCAGTGTCATGGTGTGCAGGGGACGTGGAAGTTAACATGCTAATGACATTTTAATGAGGAAGTATCGCTGAAGCTGGGGTCTCTGCACGGCATCACTGATTAATTTATGCTGGACTGCACTTCTGGTTCTTTTGGGGAAATTCTTGAGCTGAAATAATTTCCATCAGTATCACTGACTGGCTGTTCAGGTTCAGTCCATGATGGGCTGTTCTGAAAAATAGCTAATGAGGAAAATGACTGCTGCTTCTGATTACCAGCCCTGCCATGGCTTCACTGTGGGCTGTGACTACAGCTCGTCTCCCACAGAGGTGCCTGTGGTCACACCTACACTAGGTATGGACAGACAAATTAGATAGTGCTCAGCAGTTTACAAAGGATGCTCGCGTTTCTTTCTCTTGTTTGGCCACACAGTGGCTCTGGGAGATTGAGGGATCAGGGATTGTTATCATTTATTGACAAGGAAACTGAAAGCCCAAGAAAACATGACTTGTCCAAGAGAAGATTATTTTTCTAAGCTGACTATGTATGTATGTAAATATACATATATGTCTCTCTGTGTATACATATTATATATATACATATAAATACATCTATTCCTAGATTACCTGAATGCACAAGATATTTTGACCTCAAGGCAAACTGAATATCAGAATGAGTCTCCTAGAAAAAGTATAGTATTCTGTTTCTCAAATCTGTGTTTGAACCAAAATAAACTAGGAAGAGATTTGTAAAGCACAAAATGCTGAATCCACTTCCAGAGATTCTGACTTAGCCTGGGGCTAAGTCTAGGAATCTGTATTGCTAGAAAAATCCTCAGGTGTTTTTTGAAGAGCGTTGAGGTGTGAGAGCCACTGACAGGCTGACGGAAGGCAGGACATGTGGGTCAGGCCCCTGCACTTCCATCTTGGCTTCATCACTGACTGGTGACCTTGGACCTCACCTTCCTTACCATACCATAAAGGGATTCATTTAGAATAGATCTCAAAAATCTCCTCCAGTCCTTACATCTACATGTCTTTTTTTTTTTTATTGCCCAGAAAGAGCTGGAATTTGCAAAGTTCTGGCCTCTGTGGGCTCAAGAATAAAGAAGAACTTGATAACAGTGTTGAAGCAGATATTTATTATATTCTGTTCTTTTTAAACTGCCACTTTTATTCAGGTATCCCTTTCTCCCTTATGTAGTCATGTGCTTGGGGGGAAATTGACTCACTTGGATAATATAAACCAATCAGAAATAACCTCCTCCCAAATCATAGTGATTGATTATGGTCATGTGACCAATTCTTGGCTAATGAAACATGAGGGGAAAATTGCTAGGGCTTCCCGGAAAGGAGGGTGCTCACCACTGTTGGAGAACTTCTGGAAGTAACCTCTTTATCAATGGATGCAAAGAGGGAAGCAGAGAGCCCTGGTTCTCTTGGCCGCCATCTTTAAACCAGTCTTAGGATGAAGCTCATTACTGACTGCAGAACAGACTAACAGTGAATTAGTCAGGGCAATTATCAACTGTTTAACAAATAACCCCAAGTCTCAGTGCTTTAATGAAACAGCTTTGTTTTTGATCATGTAATATATTATTGGGAGTCTAGAAATACCTTTCATGTAGTGTCATGGACTTAATGTGTCCCCCTAAAATTCACATGTGGAAGCACTAATCCCCCAGTGCCTCTGAATATGGCTGTGTTTGGAGAAAGGGCCTTCAAAGAGGTGATTAAGCTACAATGAGGCTGTTAGTGTGGACCCTGTCAACTGATCGGTGTCTTTATAAGAAGAGGAAATTTGGATGTTAGAGAGATAAACAAGATAAAGGACACATGATGACTCAGTGAAAAGAGCCATCTGTAAGACTAGGAAAGAGACCTCAGGAGACACCAAACCATCTTGATTTGGGACTTCCAGCTTCCAGAATGTAAGAAAACAGAACTGGTTTTCTAAGCTCCTCAGTCTGCGGCATTTTGTCTTGGCAGTCCTTGCAAGCTAATACACGTGGTAATTCAGGAAATCGAGCTCCTTCTGGGTGGTTCTGCCATCCTGTTGGGCCTTGAGTAGTCCCAGATCTTGTTGGCAGATGAAGGAAGACATGATAGAGGATTGTTTGGGGGAGGCTTGGACACTTGTACCCACAACCTATTGGCCAGAACTCAACCATATAACTGAACCAAACAGCAAGAGATGCTGGGAAATGTTCTCTAGCCATGTGCTCAGAAAAAAGAGATAAATGGGTCACTGAGCATTTGACTTCCACTGCAGATGAAAGAATTTGGATATGTGGACAATATTCTAAAGCAACCCTTCTGGGAGTCTGTTCCACCTCTGACTTCCATTGACATGAGCTGGTCATTCTGTTCATTAGAGCTGACGGTAGCCTAACTGCTGCATATGCTACTCTTGTCTTTCCTTCTACTCCCTAATGGTCAGAATTGGTTTTTCTGACCACATGGCAGGACTGGGGAGGCAGGACAAGGGTGGGAGGGAGCTTTCACTTGGAGTGAAGGCAGAAGTTAGTATTCAAGGTAAAGTGATCTTGAGCGTTTCTTTCCCAAAGCAGCTGTGGCACTGAGTGTGGGAATGAGTCTGCTATTTTAAAGTCCAAGTACAGTGAATATTATTGAAAAATTAAAAGCAAATTTTTCAATAATTTATATTTTGTGACAAAAATAACACACACTTTATAGAAATAAATAAACAAATGAATAAACATATAAGCACATCCAAAAATTCACCTCCATTTAAAATCACACTGGGAGTATATCTGCTCTAACAAATCTGGACCATGTAGAAGAGTGTTACCCTGAGCAGGGCTTGCTAGCACAGCTGCTTCATTTTTGTAGATCTTTTGGAGAGAACCAGAGAGTGGCTTTAGAAAATGCTCTGAATTTAGACCTTTGTGGGAGAGAATTGTAAAATACTTGAAAAGAAAGGAAAAAAACAAAACAAAAACCTTTGTGGAGCAGCAGTTGGGTCAATCACTTCTGAAGGACACAAGGCACACACCCCTGCATTTGAGTCCTGTCCCAGGTGGTGGGAGGGGGGACCAACCAGTGTGACCAACTAAATGAAAAATAAGGTGCTTCTTCATTTTTCAAAAAAAAAAAAAAAAAAAAAAATCTGTGGAAACCAAGAAATGGAGTACTTTGATTATATCCCAAATTCTTGAAGCTTTTTTGCCCCTCTGAAGAAGCAAATTGTAAGCGGCAGACAGTGCAATCTGCATGTGAACAGTCACACATAATTCAAATTTTATTTAGTGTACCTATCTCTCTCTTCCACAGCCTGCCCACATGGGGCACATCGTACTTAGCAAATTTTTGTCAAGGGAAAGAACCGTGAATGAATGAAGCCTTTCCTTGACTACCTCCAATCTCATCTTCCATTATTCCCTTCGTGTTCCCACCACTCCATCCACATGGTAAACATGATCATCATCTTCCCATTTGTCTACATTATTTCTCCTACTTGAAAATACTTTCCTTCTAGGTATTTTTGGACAGATATTCTCTATCCTCTACTCCCCAACTCACAGGTTTTTTTCCATGACTCATGTCAGAGCTTCCCACTGAGTCCATCTGTCCTTCCTCAGGGCACCATGGAGGCCTGGTCCTTCTCCTATACCACTTCCAGCTGCTCCCTGGCCTTGCAGTTCTTTGTTCTCTTTGTACATGGATTCATTTCCCCCAGTAGAATGAAAGCTCACTGAGGGCAGACACAGCTTGATTTGTGCACATGCTACAGAGTCCAGGACTTCGTTCAACACAGAGGAGGGCTACTTAAAATAAAGAGAAGCAAATAGACTAGAAAATCTAACCTTTCTGGAAATAACCAAGCAGCTCTAAACACATTTAGATTTTTCTTAAAAGTGGTAAAATATATATAAAATAAAATTTACTATTTTAATCAGTTTTAAGTGTATGATTCAGTGGCATTCAGTACATTCACATGTTGTATCACTAACACCTCTAATTCCAGGATTTTTTCATCATCCTACATAGACACTCTATACATTAAACAATACCCCATTCCTCCTCCTCCCAGCCCCTGGAAACCACCATCTTACTTTCTATTTCAGTCAATTTGCCTATTTTAGGTACTTCGTATAAAAGGAATCATACAATATTTGTCCTTTTGTGTCTGGTTTATTTTACTTAGCATAATGTCTTTAAGTTTCATCCATGTTGTAGCATGTATCGAGAAGAATTTCCTTCCTTTTTAAGGCTGAATAATATTCCATTGTACATATGCAGCACACATTTTGTTCATCTCTTCATTCATTGAAGGACTCCTGAATTGCTTCCATCTTTTGGCTAGTGTGAATGATGCTGCTATGAATGTCGGTGTACAGGCATCTGTCTGAGTGCCTATTTTCAATTCTTTTGGGCGTATGCCCAGGAGTGGAATTGTTGGATTAGGTGGTAATTCTGTTTAACTTTTTGAGGAACCACCATGCTTTTTCCCACAGTAGCCATACCATTTTACATTCCCACCATCTCTGTCTATTTTTAAGCCAGAATTCATCCTCTGCCATAGCTTTCCAGCATCTCCCATTCATCTCCACTTCCCAAGCATCCACCCTGTGTACAAAGTGAATGTGTCTGTCCCAGTTATTAGAGAAAAAAAGTTGCATTAGTAGTTAAGAGTGTGGTGTTACGTCCGGGTCTGGCAGTAGGTGATTGATGGCCTCCATTACACCCCATTAGATATTTTATTCTTGTTAAATGAAGAGCAGCCAACTTTGTCAAGTATTTTTAGTTCCCTCTGGTCTTATTGGTCCGATCTATTCTTCAGGACGGCCTGTAAATGGCCACATATGGCTGAGTGTCTGCAGGACGGATGGCCGTGCAGCTGGTGTTCATTGGCCACCAATTTACCCCGGCCCCTTCATTGTGAGCCTGACAGCGCCAGGGAGCCTTGTAGATCTAACCAAATATATCTATTTTCTAATTGTCTATTTATCACCTTCTGGGGATTTGTGGGCCTCCTATCTGAAGGCAAAGGCGGGATGGCCTTGAACAATGATCCTTGTCAAGACTCTCGCTTGCTCTAAATTAGGGCCTAGTTGCTAAATAACTAATTTAGTCCTGCTATCAAGCTGAAAAAGTGGGTATTCAGCGCAAAGTGCCAGCTGGGGAATTGATTATGTCTTCTCTCAGCGAGTGTGATAAACCTGCACCGAGTCACTGTGGAAGGCTGGAGACGGCTCCCTGGGGGCAGCAGTATTTCATCACCGAGAATTGGCAGAGGTGCAGGGCCACGCCCACGTGGCAGCTGAAGTCCGGACACTGGGCCTGCCCTGCCACGGCACCCATGGGGAGTCCGGTCCTGGAGACAGCTTCCTGGTCTGTTTGGAGTGGTGGGGATGTCTGCATCTGTCAGAGACCCGGACCAGGTGAGAATCGGGGTGAGGGGAGGAAGGTCACCCTGACAGCCCCAATTTCCCATTCGAGTGAAATGATTTTTGAAGGTAGCCCAGGCCTGGGGTGCGGGAGGTGGAGGGAAATGAATGGGAATAGGAGGTTCTTAGGAAAATGTCTGAATAACAACCAACAGATTTTGCGCTGAGGAGGGGGCTAGGGAGTTGAAGATAGAATTACAGTTTCCTGCTTGAGAGTTCAAACAACAAAAACTTAATAACAGCAATTCATGACTCAGTCCATCTCAAGTCAAGCGTGATTCCAGGAATCTTCAGACTCATGACCACCCCAGAGTCTTCTCAACATCCAGGCAGATCTGGGTCTCTACCCCAAATGGTACTTGGAATCAAAGCATTTCAGAAACATTACCAGTTTGTCAAGGGCTTTCTCTGCCCAGAAATCTCTCCTTCACCCCATTTTTTACAATGCCTAGAATGCCCCACCATCCCTTCATTCCGCTGGTCTTTACTGAGCACAGTTCTGGGTGCTGGGACCATGGCTGGACTGGGTCAGACCAGGCCCTGCCTTCATGGAGCTGACCCTTTAGGAGAGAAGACAGACCACACCGGTGGTTCGCAACACAGCTGGCTCCAGACGTTTTTGTAACTCATATTCCTTGAATCACTCCTTTGTCCTCTGAACAGATAATACCTATGCAAACATTTAAAAATCAATATAGCATTTGAACTGTTATATATCTATATATGAGAAATAGAAAGAGAAAGTAATTTCAATAAAATAACATAATATTAAAATAATAATATTCAGATTCTTGGTCATAAGTATACCAGAAACCATAGTGAAGCACTCAGATGCTTGCACTTATAATGAATATTTTGCTTTAAGAAAAAAGAGATAATGTTCAATTGAATGTTGATAACACTTTCTCTTTCTCTTTGACATTTTGAAAGAGGGGCTAAAAAAAAAGATAGTGGACAGTACAGTTAAAATGGCTTTGTATGTGACATCTGCAAAAGCAGAAAGATACTATAGCTGCTAACAGTGTCTCAGATGCCATGAGCAGAGTTGCCATTGAGGATGACACCCTCAGCTCCAAACTGCAAGTAAAGTAATCTCTCAGTTCCATGGTGGTTTCATTCCTGGAAAAGCCAGCACAAACTCACCAAACATACTCTCCTTTGTATTTAAGGGTCAGATGGCAGTTAAATTTGAGGTTTAGATAATTATAAATGGCTTTTAACTTACATGGATGCTTGGTTAAAATTCAGTGGTTAGGGCAGGCGAAAATCCATGTCTTGTTTCTCAAAAGGCGGGGGTTGGTTCTGGCCCACTGAGAAACTGAACTATGTAACAGACAAGTAATTAAACAAGAAGATAGTAAGTAGCCATAACTGCAATGATCAAAATACCTAGTGATTGGCTATTGAGCGGAAGACAAGCTACTTTGGGCAGGGTGTTGGGGGTGTCTGGCTTGGATTATATGGTCCCTCTAAACCCACATGTCATGAGGAGGCAGAGACAGAAGGCACAAGCATTGTCTGGAGGAGTAATGAATTCTCCAAAAGTGGCAGTAAATGGGCCCTGCTGGTGGTGGGGAAGACCCAGGGTGGGTGCTGCTCCCACAGCTACTGAGTGGTTGTGGGCAAGACACGTGTTTTCCTCGTGGGCCTCAGGTTTCACTTCTGCCAAATGATCATCTCATTGTCCTATTTCCAGGTTAATGAGAAGATCCAAGATGACAGAAACAAGTGCCTTATATGCAGTAAAATTCTAACAGGGCTTGTTTGTAATGGGAAAAAAAATAAAAACAAATCAAAAGCCTCAAAAAAAAAAAAAAAAAAAAGAGACCTGCGGGAGATTGGTTTTAAAAAAAGCAAAGTACAGTCGCTCAGGAGAACATTATGTAATCACCAAGATGATGTGAGATAATAGCTAATGCTATAGAAAGATAGTCACCGGCTGTTAAGTCAGAAAATCAAGTTACAAAATAATATGGAAAGTGTGACCCTATGTTTGCAATTTAAAAATGAAAAGCAAGCAAACATAAAAACAAACAAAAAATGAATTGGAAGGATACATATGAAAACACTAACGGGTGTTTACTCAGGGAATTAAAGTTGATGGCAATTTTCTTTTGCTCCTCTATGTAATGAACTGTATTCTTATTTTAATAAGAGAAACAAGTCACACACATGATTTTTAAGCTGCTCGTCACACACCTAGACCCCTGCGACCCCTGCTAGAATCACCAGGCTGTGTCTGACTGGGTGGTCAGTTCGTGTCTTCTTTCTTGCATTTCACACGTGCAAGGATAGTAGTGTGACCCCTTGCTGTGCAGTGAAACCTGTGTCTTCCCAAAGGGCAAGTGCCTTTCTCTCTATAGAGAATCGGGATGCCCCAGATTCTTAAAGTTTACGGTACACTGGGTTCTAGGCTAGGAACCATGATTTTAATCCCCATGACAGCTGTAGGAAGTAGCCATCACCACCTCCATTTCATAGGTAAGAAAGTAAAACCCAGAAAGATTAAATGACTCACAGCCTGTTATAGGTTCTCTAAGGGGAAAAAGGAGGATTTAATGCCCTGATGTCGAGCTTCAAAGTCTGCCCAGAGAGCCACTGGGTATAAATAAATTTGTAACCACTCAGGAGAGTCGCGATTGACTAGGTTTGCATGTCTCTATAAATGTAGTTAAAAAATGCCTGGAGCTTCCATTTCTTCATTCAAACACCCACCTCACAGCCTGGCTGGGACACTTAGTGGGACTGCAGAGAAGACTCTGGTGCTTTGAGTACAGGGAAAACACATGGTAAACGTGGCTTTCTTGTCTGACTTGGGTCTGGTCAGGATTACAGTCATGTCCCCGGCCTCTCTCTGTTAAAACTTGAACCATTACTCTGGTGGGTCCATCTCAGAGGAGATTCCCATGAAGGACACTTGGGACCTGGAGGGCAGCCCTGTGAAGTCCCAACTTGAGAGGAGGTCTTGAGCTCATGAACCCTCACATCCAAATGTTCATCCAACCAGTCACTCACCCATTACTTCTTAGAACAGAGATTTACCTTCTCTTCAGGTTCTTACTAAGGCTCTCCTGATGCCGGGATCACTCTCAATCATTTCATTTTGACCCACAAAGCACTGTTGGGATGACATATTAGTCCCCAATAACGTCACTCAATGCTATGCTTCAAATGCTTATAAAGGTCACTTACTGGAGCAAAAATGGAGACAAAAGCACCAAGCACAGATTTAGTCATTTTTCCTTGTAATTGCAAGTGTTGGATGTTGTAAACAAGCCTTTTAAAGATCGCTTTAAAAAACAATGCACTAAGTGGTTACTCTGCGGAGCTCATGAATAGAGAATGGCTACTTGGGGCTAGGAGTATAATTTCCAGTGACAGCATCACCCACGAACGCAAAACGCCGTATCTTAAATGACTGAAAGTGAAGATGATATGCGCTGGAAATCTCTGCTGGCTGACTCGAGAAGTGGCTCTCGTGGTGACAAAGATACCACTGTCAAAGATGTATGTGAAGAGAAGGAATATAATTGTTTCAGGAATTAAATGCAAACATGAAAAGAAAAAAAAAAGCAGTGTGTCTAAATAGATTTTTAATTTGTATAAGACTTTATAGAAATACGTTCATTTTTAATGAACCTATTGGATTACTGACTTGGTATATTAATAAATTTGATATATGTTACCTTAAAGATACACATAAACATTTAAATGTGTTACACAAGCAGACTTTTGACTATCTCATCTCTGTTGCTAAAAGTTTATGCCTGCAAGTAGGCCAGAAGCTTTGTTTTGGAGCTTTCTGCTGGAGAAAGGGGATCTCCTACACGTGGACTTGTTACATGGCTTACGTGTTGGTTGAAGGCCTGCTGTGGGCAGCTTGAGACACACAGGCGCACAGTGAGGCAGTCCCGGCGAAGGAGGCACCAGAGCTCCAAACCACCATCTGAGTCTTCTGGGGTCTGTGCAGGAAGAGGCCTGGCTGACCCCTTCGTCTCCTGACAGCGGGGTTTCTGGGGCCCACTTGCCCAAGCTCTCACAGCAGAAAATCCAGATTCCGTGGCAATGTAAGGATGACCACGGCCAACCAGGAAAACCTTCTCCAGTAGCTCAAGACCATTCTCTCCACATGGCGGTGTCCCTCCCCGTGATCTGAACCAAAAAGCAAGGATAGAACAAAAAGTCCCTCAAGGGGCTAGATGCCCAGGACAGAGTGGGTGCGTTCACTTGCTGCTGTCTCACGGGCTAAAATGGGGTTGACAGCATTTGCCTTAACTATTTTGATGCAGTGCTCCCTAAAATAACTTAAAAAATAATGTCCTTTCTTAAACATTTTAAAGATGACCTTAAGAATGACTTAAACAATTTTAAATAATTAACCAGTAATGTCTGGTATATTATAAATATCGATACTGGAAGATAAAATTTGCTGTTTAAAATGTGTCCAATAAAATACCAATAGCATAGCAATTTGATACCCACTACCATCCTTTCAAAAACATACACAAATGAGCTCTTATTTAACAGTAGGAAATTGTATTTCCAACCCACTTCCTCCACAGAATTTTATTCTAATGTAATGTATTTTTATGCTTGAAAGTCTTTTATTGATTTTCTTATCATATTTCTCTGCTACAGAAGAGATATATATATATAAATAGAATTTAAAAAAATTTCCTGTGGCCATAAGCTTCTAACAATTAGAAAAAATCTGGATTGACTTATCATTTCAACTCTTAGTAATGCAAACTTAATAAAAGATAACATGAAGGTATTACAAATTTTGATAATTATTAAACAGTTAAATTTTATTAGAAATATTTCTCTTAATGACAAGGGTAAGGGCAGGAGAGCCTCGGACAGCCATGCCGTCAGTGTGCACACTGCAAAACTCCAGGGAGAGCCATTCAGATGGACTGTGCTCTAAATGGCAGTGGAATTATTCAGTGAACCCCTGGTACAACTGTATGTGGTGGTGCTGGATTTGGGGAGTGGTGACTGTCGTGCCTTGATTAAAGCTGACAGAACATTTGTTGACTTGTTCCTTTATTTGATACCCAGAAGTCTTGACTCAATGGGAAAATGCAACAAATAAGATTCAAAGTGAAAAGATACATAAGTCTGCACAGTAGAAGAGGACAGATAGGTGGGAAGTTGAGAATGGAAAGTGGCATGAAGCTTCCATCTCAGGCAGAGCAGTTTTAGGAAAGACTTTGTAAGGAAGGTGAGAATCAAGTTTCAATTCCCATTATGTTTTCTGTGTTGGGCGGTCTCCTAAAAGCCTTCACACCTTCATGGGGCTGTGAGCTTTTGGGGTCTCTCCACAGTCCAGCTGAAGGAGCCCGTGGAGCTGTTTATGGTGCTGACAAGATCAGATTCTTTCTGCTCTTCGCCAGGTCCTGTGCCCTTTGGTCTTAGCCAGCCCTCTCAGTCAGGATTCCCAAATCCATAGAGCCCAGAAAAAGACTAACTGTGAGGCTGGTAGATGCCTCAGGCCAGCCTAAGGAAGAGCATGATACTAGTGCCCACGTCCTTAGAATGGAGTAAGTACCAAGCAATTTTCTCAACATTACACGGATCTCATTTAGTCTTCTCACACCCAGTAAAGTAGATATATTCTCATTCTACATGAGAAAACAGAAGGTAGCATATATTAAATAAAATATATACAATGTGTGTGTATATATATATATATATATACATAAATAATATTGCTCAAAGTCACACAAGTGCATGTAAGAAGGGAACTTTTAAATCTACTCCAGGTCAGAGGTCAGCCCTGAGGGCTGAGTCTTTTTCTATCCCATCACGTTGCTTTAAAATATGAAAGGAGAATGGAACTATTCGGGGCCTACTCCAGGCCATGTGCTTTATACATTATCACATTTAAATATCATTATAATCCTGCAAGTTGAATATTGTTATCTTCTTGTTACAGATGAGAAAAATGTCCAAGGTAGTTAGCAGTGGGACTAGAGTCTGACATGGGGTCTGTCCATCAACAAAGACTCTCTCTTCCCTTAGATAGTTTTCTGAACTAGGATGTCAGGTCCCAGCCACTGTTAAGTTCATGACTGAACACAGTCCATTATCCTTACTCTAAGTCCTTTGGTATAAACTGCCTTGGGTTTTCCTAGAAAGCATAAAGAATATAAAATCAATAAAATCACTGTTGGAAAATTAGACATTTAAATCTATATGACCTAGTCTAACATCTTCCACAATTATTTCATTTAATTTCAAGAATGCTTCCACGAACTGACCATGTGCCAGGCACTCAGGTAAGTGTAGCCAAGGGCACTGGAGATTAAGCAAAAGGAATGTATTTTTTTCTGCAACCCTGGACTATCTGACTTCTCCGAGGAAAGATAGCTTTTGCATCATACTCCATTCCCAATTTCTTTCTATGAAACCTCCAATTCTGTTAAGATATTGCTTTTCTTATATTGCCATGAAAGGGATTTTTTTTTTTTTCCTTTTTGGATAACATTAGATTTTCAAGAATGATTTCTGGTCTTGTCTATAACATTAGCGCCATTCATTGAGTTTCTCCTATGTACCAATGTATCTTATTTTATTCTAAAAAGTAGGGAATTTGGGGCCCATTTCACTGAAGACGACTAAGACTCAGGAAGGTGGAATGACTTGCAAGGTCTCAGATGGTAAATGGTAGAGTTATAACTTAAACCCTGCTCTCTCTGATTCTAGAACATTTTATTTTTCACTCTTAGAGAATCTTGAGCTAGCTCCTTGTGACCAGTCCCCTACCTGACAGCACCCCCTAAAGTTTAGTATCTGTCATTAAGCACAGCTCAGATTAGATGGAAACATGACTTTTCTTAATCAAAATGTGGCATTATGCTGCATAAGGACTGGTACCAACATTACTGTGCGACCTTGGGCGAGTCACTCTCTGCGTCTGTGGCTCCTCACCTGTAGAAAAAGACTAGAATGGATGACTTTTCAAGGACTTCGTGTTCCCAAAGTTGTGTGCTTCAAATGCCACAGTAAATTTAGGGGCTTTGTGGAACTGCAGTCCATCTGATATTCTCCCCAACTTGACCTTTTCTTAAATTCATTTCATTAATTCTCTTATTCATAAGAATGCGTTTTCATTTCATGGTTCCTATGTTTAGTGCTTTCTCCTGATGATGCCTCTCTTCCCCGGTATAATTTTTTGTTCCATTAATTTCCAAGGACCATTTTGCCAGATCAGAGTGTTAAGAATCATTCACACCTCTTCCATTTGTCTAACCAACCGCTCATCCATTTCTCTCCAGAAATAATTGTATATGGTTCAATAAGTTTATTGTTCAAATCTGTTTACATTTCAGGATGCATCTCATCAGGATTTGCTATAAAGGGTGGAAGTCAGTTTCCAATTATCATTATTATATCTGATTCTCCAAGTTTCCCAAATGTTCTTTTTCCTTCATCTTCAGAAACTGTTTTTAAAATTAAGTTTTCTTTGATATTGAAGCAGACCTTAAATGAAAAAGCACAAATTCTTTTCTATATTGATTTGCCTCTGTTTCGCCATACTACCTGGCCTAATGAATCACCTGGACTTTTTCTGTCTCCAGCAGAACTCTGTCTTTATTTTGAGAAGTTCCACATTGAGGGCTCATGGGGTCTTTATGAGTCTATTAGGCTGCAGGCACAGAGGGTAGGGAAGGTCCGAGAATGGAGAGAGGGGAGAGAAGAAAGAAAGACAAGTAGAAATTGAAGTCCAGGAGCAAGAGCAGGAGAAAGATTTTAAACATGAATACATTGCCCAATCTCAGGACAGATGGCAGATCAGTTGCCAAACTAGAGCCAGGTGTGCTGCTCCTGAACCCTCCCGGAGATGGGGTAGCACCATGGGTAAGAGCTTGAGAGTTTGTGGAGTTGGCCCGCATGTTTACCTGCTAATGAGTTGCTAGGCAGTGTGAGTCTATTCCTTAACTTCTCTGCCTTAGTTCTTTAGCTGTAAAAATCAGGGTAATAGCAGTTCTTGATACATAGGGTCTTATGGGTATTTATTCATATAGCCATTTACTTTGTGACTTATTTGATTCCTACAATGTGCCAAGCTCTGCAGTGAGTATAGAGAAGAGAGGAGAGCTCAGATCTGGCCTCTGAATTTATAGAGTTGTGGTCAGGGGTGGGGTGACATATATGACCATGTTCATCGTTCATGTAAAAGTTACAAGAACTACAAGAATTCCATGATGCCCTTGAGGGAGCCGTGGGAGTGTCAGATGAGGAGAGGGGAGAGCTTGGCAGGCAGAGGCAGAGTGGCTGGGACAGAGGGTGGGGAGGCCCTTCACTGTGAAGGTGGTGGAGATGCCTACACCTAAGTACGGTAGCGTTCTTCTATTTAATGCCTCCTGTCCAAGTGTGGGACAGCAGGGGGAAGGGGCTTAGGTGGAGGGTCCTAGTAGTTGGGGGTCTGAGGTGTCTGGACCCACCTGAATGGGGGGCCCAGTTGTAGGAGTGAGGCAGCGTGAGGCAGGGACCTTAAGACTTCCCAGAACTGCTTTCAGCTTTGGCTCTTGATGTTTAGCAGGTAGCAGAACCACCTGGGAAATTTATTCAGACTCAGATGTCTGGGCTCCATCCCTGCAGATTGATCTACCAAGTATGTACCAGGGTCCAGGGATCTGCGTTGTAATAAAAGCCCTGGGTCAAGATGTCGCCGAGAAGTACTGCCCAATGGCACCTTGACCTGCTGAACAAACATGGGCCTTCTCTGGATTCCAGAAAGCTCTGTCAGAGTTGCTGGAGGCTTCCCTTAGGAAAGAATTCTTCCTGCTTGGGTCTGAATGTGCTATATTAGCAGTCTCCCGGAACCTGAAAACTCTAACTTCTTGTGAAATCCATGTAGCAGCGTAAAATGGGAATTAAGGAGCCGTGGCCTGGTACATCATTTCAATGAAGCTGTGAGAGCCCAGCCAGATGTGCCATCAGCGGTGGGAACAGCCCAGCAGGTCCAGCACCTGTTGGTGGCAGACACCCAGGAAAGGAGGGACATTGATGGCTTTTTTGAAACTGTAGAGTGGAGGGTCCCTGATTCAGAGAGGAACTCTGGGAATTCTACTAGGCCCAGGAGCCTGTGCAGGTTCAGGGGCCCTGGAGGAGGCGGAGCTGGCGGAGGGAGCAGGCCGAGAGGGGCAGGAAGACTGGAGGACTCTTGGATTTGGTGACGAGTGACCAGTCATGCTGGTTTATGAAGAACTTTTCTAGTTTTAGCACTTTAAGTGCCATGTTCTGGGGACCCCTCTGACCACTGAAAATCTGATGATTGACAAGGGAATTGCATTCTCATGGGAAGGCTGGGTTTCTCAGCGGTTGCCATAGAGACTCTGCCCACCCAGATCTGGATGTCGGTTCTGGCTCTACCGGGGCTGCACTCTGGGGCAAGTGTCTTCAGAGCTGTAGGTTTTAGTGTTCTGACCTGTCAAGTGAAGATAATATTGCTTTTTTCTTTTAGATAAGAGTAAATGAAAAAATGCACAAGAATCTTAGCATAGGGCTTAATGCATTTATTCATTTGACAGGCACATTTTGGCCACTATTACCATATTTTACGAGATTTCATTGAATTTAAGATGCATCTGTTGTATGATGCACAGTTATCGATCTATTGATCGCTGAAAAAAATTGCTGCCACTTACACTTGGCCCCATGGTTGATTGCGAGTTGCAGCCCACGTGTAGCCTGCTGGGAACTGCTGAAGCCACTGTGGTGAGTCAGACTCCCCTGTCTCTGCTTTTGCCCAATTTGCAATTTAGGGCAAGATTTTGGGTGAGGATAATTTTTTTTCTAAGAAATCCTAAAGTGTAAATGTGTTTCCTTAAACAATGTGACAGAGATCCTGTATTCAAGTTAAAATGTCAGTGGCCACATCCTAGTGACTCTAAGTCTGTGGCCCCAGATGACACAGCTCACGTAAGGCCCAACGGCTTGGACGCATAGCCCAGGGTGGGGAACAACCAACCTGAACAACTAAACGGAGGGATAAATGCTTTTTCCTTCTCTCTCTTCCTGCCTGTCTGCCTTCATTCCTGCCTGCTTCCTTCCTCTAAATAAGTAATTCTTAAAAAATAAAATAAAATAGGTGCACCCTGGTGGAGTAGTAGTTAGGTTAATTGCCTCCAAAGGATGCAGGCCACATACCACTGGGTTCGAGTCCTGGGTCCGGGGGGTGGCGGGTGTGTGTGGGGGGGGGACAATGAGTGCGAACGACTAAATATAAATAAAATAAATGCTTCGTCCTCCCTTCTCTTCCTGCCTGCCTGCCTCCTTGCCTTCATTCCTGTCTGCATCTCTCCTAAATAAATAAACAAATCATAAATAAATAAAATGTCATGGTGTGAGGTTTCAGGCTGTGGTGTGCCAGAAAAGGAAACTCCTGGGTTCCTGTTGGTATTTGACGCGTTGTGACATAGGGGCCGTCATCCATTGAACTGTCCAAGTCTTGTGTAAAAACAGAGGTTGATTCTGCCTGAGCCCTGCTGATCTTGCTCTTCAGGGACCCTGAAGGTTACAGGGTGTTAAAAGCCTCCTCCAGTAACAGAAAGAGCTCCCTTCCTGTTAGAGCGTCGGGGGTGTGGGTGTGGGGAGGGTGGGCTAGGGCGGGCAGACTGGCTGGAACTCGAGAGCACAGCCTCCTCCCGCTTCTCTGTCTCTGCTACTGTTTTCTCCAGAGAAACACAGGTTTTCCGTTCATCATGGGGAAAGTCCATCTGCAGGATTCAAGAACTGATGTCGAATTACAACAGCCCCGGCTTCCCCGCCCTGGAAAGTTAGGCTGAGGGCAGCTCAGCCCTGTGGAGGGGAAGACGCAGTCAGCGACAGCTGCCCCAAGGGTGGCGGGGAGATGGCAGCTTCTGCTCAGGGCCCAGAAGTAGCGCTGGGTGAAATGTGGGGGGAAAGACCTGGGCGGAAAATATTCAGGGGCAGTTTTACGTTTCTCCTTAATTGACACCAAAGCCTGCCCTCAGTGTAGCTGAGGGTGGAGCCACCGTTGGGTCCCTCTTGCTGGAAGCCTGAGGTGGTCATGGGAGCAAAGGGACAGAATTAGACATCTGTCCCAGAACCCTGGCTGAGGCTTGAAAGTCAATCCAGATGGGGGTGGTTGGGAAGCTGACCCAGTAAAAAGATGTAACCCTTGAAAATATACACTTACTGTGGGTTTGTTTGTCCCCACTCCCCGCAACTAGGTAATATTTTTTTCATTGTAGAAAATCTGGAAAAATATAAAGGGAAAAATACAAGAATAAAATAAAATAAACTTCATGGCAATCCCATAATAGTCGAGTTCCTTTAACAATCTTGTGTTTTCTCTTTGTTTTCTAGACTTGTGTAACCCCGGCATTTGAGGGGCCCAGGGTAAGAGTACTATTGAAGTCCCATATATCACGTGTTTAAATATTTAACGTTTATTCTCTTCCTGTAAGTGGCCTTAGGTGATCTCCGAAAATGGTTCGCTATTCACTTGACCCAAAAAACCCTACAAAAATCATGTAAATCAAAAGGCTCTAATCTTGGCGTTCATTTAAAGAACAGAGGTGAATTGCCCAGGCCATCTAAGGTATGTGTGGCTGAAAGGTCACCACACATCTAAAAAGTCACCTTAAAGAAGCGCAACGTATCATTCCGTCGACAACAACGATGGAGCTGGTAGGCGTACTCAGGCCAAACAGTGGGGCTGGACACAGGGGCGGCGGCCCAACAAGAGTGCTGAATTTTTAAGTAATTCTCAACCGAAGGGTTTAGTTGCAGCTTCTCTGGTCACTGAGCACATCCAGGCGAACAGAGCTGCCAGGACATGGCGCAGAGTTTGCAGAGCTCATGACCGGAGTAACCCTTACGTGAGATGGCCACAGGGAGCCTGCCTGAAAAAGAGCAGACTGTTCCTAACCCAGGAGAGGAGGTTGCACAGAAGAAAAGGATGTCCCCGAAGAAACTGAAGAAACTGAAGAAACGAAAACTTACGGTCCTTGAATAATTTAGCATAAAATAATGCAAATACACGTGAAAAAAAATAAAATAAATATTTAACATTTCAATCAATTTTCTAAAAGAGTTATTGTTCCTGCTAAAATATTCAAAATTATTAAGATGAAAAGGCAAAATTAAAATTACAATTAGAAAATATTAAATATTTAGATTAACAGCATTCCAAGAAAGCTGAAATTTTTAATTTAATTTTTAAACATTTGATTAAATGAAATTAAATATTAAAAATAGTAAAACTCGATGCCATTTGAATGGCCAAGTCCATCTAGTTGACAATGTAAAGAACTGGTATTGTGCTTCATGCAGCTAACGTCCAGACCTGCATACGTACACATTTAAGCATAAAATGAATTACTTGTTATTGCAAAGTATTCCTCAGCTGTTAGGCACAGCTGTTACAAAAATCGTTCTAATTAGTGAGCACCTCTGGAATTGCGAATCAGAACACGAAGGAAAGTCAGGAAATGGACACTTGGCACGACTGATGCTTTGCTCTGCAAGAAAAGATTGCATTTCATACTATCTGAGAGGAAGTATTTGACAAATTAATTTGTGTTTTGCTTTAGCAAGTCTGCTGCTCAGATCGTCCCTTCTCTGATGGCAGCACCAGTGCAGCCCATACAGTATTAGAGATGGAGATACATTTTCTGGGGCTTGAATGATGTCAATCTCTGGCTGATGTCTGGGGTTATACTATGCAGCATGGAGGAGCACCAACACCCAATAACAGAAGTGTAACAACTATTTGTGTGGGTGGGGTGTGTGCTGATGAAATATAAAACACCTTAGATTGGGGTCCCCAAGCCAAGGACCACAGTTGCCCAAGTTCAAGGACATTTTTAATCTCACAATACAAGGAACACATTATATGCATTATTTCCCCGGTTTTCTGTTGTGAACATTTTTTTGTCAATATTCTTCTAGGTATTTATTTTTAATGATTGTATAATATTCCATAAAACAGATATGTTATTGCTTGTTAAATCAGACCCATATTGTTGAAATTTCAATAGAATATGTTGGAAATTTATTGTTTATAACAATAGTATGCATTGAAAATGTTTTGTCCTCTTTTTCCTCTCTTATGAACACCGCCACAGTGAACATCCTTGTACACACCTGAGGTTCATTTCTGGAAGTGGTATCACCAGGTCAAAGAAGATACACATTGTGTACATAACAATTAAATCAAGGAGGGACCCTTGCAAAAGCCCCATGTTGAATTAATAAGCTCTTAACTGGCAGAAGAAGGGACCCCCAGAAAGGCATGAGTGGTGCCATTTTGTATGTGGCATTTGGGTGGAATTCTTCATTGGCCTTTGTCTCAATGTTTCCTGGCTGAGGCAGGTCCTGGGCACTTTTCTCAGTATCGTCTGATAAGAATCTTCATTGTTTTGACTAATGTCTGCATTAATATCTTAATGAATTTCTAAACAAACTCTTTGCCTTGGACTCTGAGTGAATGGCAGAACCATACCATGAATCTGAAACCTGCTATCTGCGACTGCCCTCTGCCTGCCTATAAAAACAGCCAATAGCTCTTCCCCTGAAGGTGACCTGCTCCTTTAGTGAGCCAGGCCACTTTGAAGCGCCACATAAACTCTTGGATATTCAAAGCGTTTTTCTGGGTCCCTCTTTCCACATTCCCAAACCAAACTCTAAAATCCCCAAACATTTGGGGGAACCAAACGTTAACATTAAAAAAATATATTGAAATAACTTTGGTTTATAACATCATATAGTTTCAGATATTTAGCATTATAATTCAACATCTGTATATATTACATTATATTTGCCACTGAAATCTAGTTTCCTTTCTTCATCATACAATTGACTCCTTTTACTGCATTTTTCGCCTATATTCCCTTTCCCTCTGGTAACCATTATTTTGTTCTTGCAGTTGAAGAGTTTTACTTAGTTTTGTTTGTTTATTAGTTTTGTTTCTTTATCTTCCACACATGGTGTTTGTCTTTCTCTATCTGATTTATTTCACTAAGCATAATACTATCTAGTTTTATCCATATTGTTGCAAATGGCAGGATTTCATATCTTTTCTTTAAAAAGCTGAATTATACATATATATTAATATACTAACATACTAATCTTTGAAAAGCTCTTTTATCCTTTGTTTGCTGAGGGGTGGTCCCCAGGAGACAGAACTGCAGTTAGCCCTATAGAATGGCCCTGAGAGTAGATTCTGGAGGTCTGTATCTCAGCTATGTGTGTGAGCTTGGACAAGTCCCTGCCTGTCTGGGCTTCAGTTCTCCATTTGTACAAAGAGGAGTTGAGCTAGATGTTTTCAAAGAGTCCTTGATATCAGCAACACTCTGATTTTGGAAAGATTTGTTTGCTGGGTGAGTGGAACCAGTTTAATCCTCTGGGTTCCATCCATTACACCACCCTGCCCCCTGCTGGTCAGTTGCTAGACACCTCTTGAAAGGAGGGACCCTGTTCCTGAATCCTCTGGGGACAGCTGCTGGAAAGAGGGACTAACAGCAAGCCAGCTGCCCACTGAGAAGCTATGAGAGGTTGAGACGTGGTTACGTTTTCATTATATTATGTTCTTTGGGCTATGCTTCCAGATGTCTCATTCATCCATTTGTTTAGTAAGTGTTCCCAACTTTCTCCTTTCTGCCAGGGCTCTATGAGGGCACTGGAACCTTTCTCCACCGCCCCCCTCTTCCCCACTCTTGAAAAATACAGTTTAGAAAGAACAGAAGTGGCCACATATTACAGAGCAGAAAGGGAAGTGAGATAAAATGCTTCAGATAGTCAATTATTTGGCTATTGCTGAACTATCAAATCCCTGATACACATTTGTTTGGAAAAAGAACCCAAAGAGATGACTGTACTTGGTTGAAGAATGTCCCCCCCATGTCTACCTGGAATCTGTGCAGGGGACAAAGGGTCTTTGCAGATGTAATCAAGTTCAGATCGTAGAAGTGGACTCTAACCCAATAACTGGTGTTCTTATTAGAAGAGAATACAGAAAATGGACATGCAGGGAAGCAGAAAGACAGAGGCGGAGGCTGGCGTGAGGCACCTACAAGCCATGCAATGCTGAGGTTGCTGGGAGTCACTGAAGTGGGAAGAGGCAACGAAGGACCCTTCCCTAGAGCCTTCAGAGAGAGAACGGTCCTGCCAACACTTAATTTTGGACTTTCAGTTTCCAGAACTATGAGAGAAAAAATTTCTGTTATGTCAAGCCCCCAGTTTGTGGTATGTCTTATCGCAGGCCCAGGAAACTTGCACAGCAGTGGCTCCTGGAGGATGAAAGTTAGCAAACCCAGGAGTACTAGGAATCTAATGGTGTGTGTGGTATATGTCTTCCCTGGTAAAACGCCCTGCTTGTATCTCCCTGACTTATTTGTAAGACCATCTGATGTAACAACAGGAGACGGGGATACCATTTTAATGACAAGGCAACTAAGGTTCACTGAGGGTGAGGGACTTGCCCAAGGTGACTTGGTCAAATAAGTCCTGGAACGGAGCCCTCCACCCTGGACTTTGCAGTCACTGTCTAGTACTATGCCCACTGCGTCAGGCTGATAGATGACCCTCTTCTATGGTTCTGGGGGAAAAAAATCAAGCCTGCCTTGTTTCAATTTAGTCTTGATTCTTAAAATAATCTATCCTGTAACATACAGTAGTGTTAGCAGAGAAAATATGTTCCTCCACTTACTGCTAAAGGAGCTGGAGATCCACGGTGGGCTGTGACCCTTTAAGAGCGTGCCCTCCATTCTGATAAATCTGGTCCCTGGAAGGCTGGGTGGGAGATTAGTGCTGACATGTGTGGGGACAGTTAGCACGATTATTAACAGTACACGAGGGCTGGAGGCAGCTGGCTCAGTGTGCGTGCCAGCTCCTGGAGACACCAGGTCAGGGACTGGCCTCAGAGTAGCCTGGACTGGGGTATTGTTCCCCCACACAGTCACACCCCCAGGGACAGCTCTGCAGTGCCCAGCCATCCACCCTACTCTGCCAGGTTGGCCTTGGAATTGCTTGCAGTGCTTGGGGTTAAAAAGAGGTGGATCCCAAACCTGGCTCTACCAAGGGCTTATCTGTGACCCTCAGGAGCTCCTGCTGCTCTTGGTCTTAGCTTCCCCACTTGTGCAGCTAGGGGGTTAGACTTAATAGTCTCCAAGACCTGTTCTGAGTGTAGATGGGCCTGTCTTCTCCATCTGTTCACCTCTGGTCATTTTTGCTTCTTGCCTCCCTGAACCCCCAAGAATATGTGGACCCACGGAATGAAGGGCTCAATAGATCATACCACCCTTTCGCTCAGCTCCGGCCACACAAAGGGGTTTGCAAGATAGCTGATTTCATCTTTCTCTCCAGGGTTTACTTTCTCTTTTGAACTGTCTTTCAACTGCATGGGTGGGAAAGAAATCCAGTGACTTCCAAGCGCTCTCATTACTTTGGGGCCTTCACCAGATTGTGTCTAAATTTTGGGTGGGGCTCACATAGTGCCTTGGCCAAAGAGAGTTGGGGGCTGTCCATGTTCTGGGAGACACTCCATCCTAGTTGTCAGCTCCTGAGACATGTAGTCCTGTGGGTCCTTTTTCTGCTCTCTGCAGGCTGTGGTTCCATCTCTCCTCCTTCCTGAGGCATCCTCTCCAGAAGGGTACAGTCTAAGTGTTGGGAGAGGCTGCTAAAGGACCTGGGGGAAGCCCAACTGCTTTCTCCCACAGCAGGAAGCTCTCTGAGGCTCCCCAAGTCCCTCTCCACTTGGTTATATCACACAGCCATTTTTACTGTCTCTCCTGCCCACATTGTGACATGGGAACTGTCCCAGGATATCTCCTGGAATCCTTTGTGGAAGAGGTCCAGGTCTCTCCCACTTCCAAATCTCTCCAAATCAGCCCAAGAATTGTTATCCCTGGGACACCAGGCTCAATGTGCGTGGGGGAGGGGAGGGCAGGGTTCCAGGCTCTTTTCCATGAAGCCTCTAGGACCTGATGTCTGGTCCACTTCTCTCTTCCAGCTCAGGAAATTTTTTAATGTAGTTTGAGATGGAAAAAAATGACTCTGAGAAATGATACACCATTCCCAATTCTTTTGTCTGATACTTTTCCCCTTGTTCCTTTTAACTGCTTCTGCTTTTGCTCAGACAAGCTATGGTGCAAGGTGAGTGAGGCAAGAACAAAAGTTGTTCGGAAATATGGATGCAAACACCTGGGATCGGCCTGAACACTATCAGGTCATATTGAGACAGAAC